>MOOZ01000122.1:1952926-1997659 GCA_002930495.1 Cecropterus lyciades | reverse complement strand
TACTTATTTGAACCCTTTTGCGAACAATGAAATATAAATGATTGGATCCCTAACAATAGTTTATAGAGCTCCTTCAAGTTAATTAATTTTCTTATGTATTCATATCGTTTTTGGCATAACAATTCTAAATATAGCTACATCTTAGACCACACTTAAAATTATATTGTCTGAGTCTATCCAATAATATAGATAGGGGAGGGGAAAATGAAATCAATACTCGCTAATATTAAACCATTTATGTTTTGTCTAAATAGGCTACCGAGGAAAGTTTTGGTATTCACTAGTCGTGTTATTGAAAAAGCATAAGACACAATGCTTACATAATTTATGTCTTAGTAAGCTTTTCATAAGTGTAAGCGTGGGTATCAATTCCTATCAAGTTGTCTGAACATTCGAGCAATTTCTCCCAACAGATTTAGCATCGACAAAAACTTCGTTTAACACGTAGGTAGTACTTAGACGTGTCCTTACATTATTCTCGAGAATTTTCCATCGCGAGATTGATGTGTGGGATCCATGCCACTGTTCTTATGACGTGAGTTGTTTTTTTTTCACCATTCATATTTTGAATATTCAGACTGAAGCAATTTGTATGTAACTGTCGACTTTTTTGTTATAGAGTTCGTTCTGTGTTATTATGTAAACAATCTAAGAGTTTTAAAAGCATTTTACGTAATAAAAGTACATTGATTGAGGGCGTTTTACTCTCAAACCATTACGCATTTATTGCGTCTTAAGTAAAATGGTGATTTTCTCAATTCTATACATCGTTTTGTCGGTCATCAAATTGGCATAATTATCTAGGTACAGATACAAACAGTGAATCTTGCCATTATGGGTTGATGGCCCGTGTGATATTTACATAAATTTTCTAATAAATGTTCGATATTATGCTCACGATTATTAGTTATATTCATTATTATTGATAATTGACACACGAAAGTAAAATTACAAGTTAGCACTTTTCAATACGACTAATCAACCAAAACATCATTGATATTTATGTCAACTTGACTATAACGAAAGTCGCCCGCCGGTGATGCCGAATTTTAGATTTTTTTTTGCGGAGTAATAAAATCGTAGCGTCCATTTAATAAACTGTATTACCATTGTCGTGATGGTATTAAAGAATATATGATTGTATGTATGTAATAGCAGCCCTTAGCTGCGACTTCGCTCGCGGTCAAAGCTTAACTCAGTCCTCAAGTCCTAAGTAGACTAATCGGGACAAAAGAAAAGTTTTCTAGAAGTACGTTACCTAATTTTAATATATTATGTGGTCGGAGGACTGGCACAATGAGAATTTCTAAGAAAGAGTAAATTATACACATCAAATCACATAAAATACATATAAACAGTAAAATACATAAAAACAGTGAATCAATGTGTACATAGCTAGCAAAAATATTCACCTGATCAATAGTTATTATTTTTTGACTTATCCATATTTATCGTTAGTTTTAGAGTAAACTTCCATTCACAAGAGAATACTACTTTTAATATTCGTTGAACGGTGTAGTCCCTTATATTCCTTTAAACACTTTTTTGTTTATGATAAAATTTTAAGTACTTTGTTAGCCACTTTATTTTTAAACATCAATAATTCATTACATATAACTTTAAAAAATATATTTTACATAGTTAACTTTGGTAATGAAGTGCTTTTTATGTGTTATTTCAATTATAATTAATTTTGATTATAAAATCGTACTGTACCTTAGGTATAATGTGAAATGTTCACATAGTAATATGTTTATGTTGGGAGGCCGTAGATATTAAAGTGGGTAGGTTTTATTTTTTATATATGTACTCTTCTCTCTGCTATATTTACTTTTCTTCGGGATAAAAGGTACGCGATGTCGTTTTCGAAACCTTTGACATAACGTGTGCAAAATTTCACATTAATCTGTAGAGTAGTAGACTCGGGAAGCCGTTTCAAACAAACAACCTGACATTCGTATTTATGACAATAAAAGCTAAGATGCACGTTTTATGCAGATCAAAAGAGAGGAAGTACATTTTTTTATTATTTTTAAGCATCACTAATACGATTTTTACAATTTTTGAAGAAGCAATCATGTAACGGTTTTCGCATTATGTAGTTACGAGTCAGTTAGTTCTGATATATGAAAATAAAGTTTATGGTTAAGATTTTTTTTAGATTATCAATATTTTATTGAATGATTTATTTTTCATTAAACTAGTACGTTTTGCCTTTTTTTGGCAGTAGCTTGATTGATGATTGTATGATTTCACGCTCATAATTACTTTTTTCTTCGTTGCCAAAAAATAGACCCGAATGTTTTTTGACTTAATATTGAATGTTTTTGGATTTGAATAAATGTTTTTACTCACAATTTTTTGGACACCAAAACAAGGCATAGTCAAAAGATGCCAGATCTAGACAATACGATCGATGTCGCATTACCTATTTCCCATTCGAGACTGGAAAAACATTTAGCATGCTGATAATACTAAAGTTTTTCAATTGATCAATGCTGGTCCTTTCGGTGCATGCGAATAGTTCGTTTTGTCCAGTTGATGACAATATACAAAGTTCCTTATTCATGGTTTCCGCATTCCCATTTTCATTATTGGCAGGTAAAAACATTGTGATTTCATTTTCTTTTATTCGCGGTTTGTAATTTCTTTATTCGCGGTCGTAATCAGTAATAAGTATACAGAACTTTTTTTGAGTATTGCTTGTCATTCGCGGCATATGGGCGTAACATAACCCCCGCGAATAAGGAGCTTTTATTGTATTTCATAATTAATTGTGTACTATAAAAGTTGAAAAACCTAAGAAAACTATGAATTAATGTCGAAATTTGAGGTTAGGTAACGCATCTATGCCAAAAATGTTGTTTTTCACTTTACATAATTTGAAAGTGAATCAACCATGAGTTATTTTTTGTAAAATAAGTATCAGTAAAATTATAAAGTTTTTTTTTAATGAGCCTTGATAAAATAGTTTTGAGAATTTTTAATGATAGCGCTGCTTAAATGTCAAGTTGGTTGTAAAAAATAATCCTATGTTGAGAAAAACGAAATTATTATTATTACTGTAATGAAAGTAGATATTTATAAATGATTTATAGTAAATGGAACTGTGACATAGACATCGCCCTTTTTCCATTGCTCAGCACGGGTCTTCTCTAAAAGTAAGAGAGTCTTAGACTACGGTCCAACTCGTGCGAATTGATAAACTTGACACAACTTTGAGACTTTTAACTACACCGAAATATTATTATGATGTAATTGTGTCACATGTGCGTACATAATTATATAGGTACGTAGGTAGTGCATACATAATATGTCACATGTGCGTAAATTATCAAAATTAGAAAATTATCAACATTAGAAAGTGTGCATTTAAATTATATTTAGTATAATATTATATGATTTAAATTATGATAGTCATTTTTATAGTATTATTAGCTGTTCGTGTTCGTGCTGAACGTGATTTCGTAGTGCGTTTTTCTCTACATACGTAAACTATAAAACGAAATAATACAAACATTAATCCCCTTAGCAGTGGATTATTAATAAACCCTTTTTTTAGGGGATCATCATAAAATTAAATGTACTTATCGTCCAAATTTCGTGGGTCGAGCTTCAGTACTTTAGACTCTATGATATTAGTCGGTGATCCTTTAACCTTTTAGATTGCTAGAAAAAAAATAGATGTTAAACTTTAAACAGGCTGCTCTTTTATAGTCATGAGTATTCGTATAATTATATTTTTTAATCAAAAGCATATGTAGGATATATACATTTTGTCCGCGGATTACTTTACAAAAGATTCGGCATTCGGTTTTGCTGCCAAAATGCTGAAATTGCGAATTAACAATCAAATACTATTGTTTGTGCTACAGATCAGATGTTGTAATTAGACTAGGACAAAACCTTTTTACTCTCTTTTTATTTTTGTAGACCGTTTGTCTTTTTTTTACGAAATTTGTTAATAATTTTGTTGGCAATTTTACGATGTGATTGAATTTCTACCACTGGGCGTACACTCGTTTATACCAAACCGAAACATGAATTAAATGAGAATGTGACTAATTAAATGAGAATGTGACTAATTTCGTATTCTTTCCAATTCAATGTCGTCTACGAATATTTTGTTAGGAAAGGAAACTAGGAAATGAAGCATTTCTAGAAAATAACTGAAAACACTTCAAATACTCACGTACATAAATACGTTTAGGAAAGGAACATTTTTATAAAATAAGTATTTAGATTAACATACCCGTATTACTTGTATCAAAATTCTAATTCCATAAGTTACTTCTATTTCTGAATAATTATTTTAAGTTACTTCTATTTCTGAATTTTAAAAATTATTATTACTATTATTAGAAATAATTAGAATGTTGAATGAATTTTTTGTGATTCTCAATCTTATCACTTAGCACTTGCTTATCACGTTTGTCCATGTTTAAGTTAAAAAGTGATACGAAAGTGATCACAGTTGTTACGCACTGACGTCACAAATAATATTTAATTACGATGATTCTCTTAATGCATTATACAATGTGTTTTCGTTGCAACAGTAACGTTAGAGCTTTATCGCCCTACGGAACCACGAATTGTCAGTTACCATATTTGATCAAACTTTACCACCGGATCGGAATACGACTTCGATAAGATCCTACAAGAAACTCGGCGGGTTTGACTTTAAATGAGAAAGTATTGTTAATAAATAGACGTCGATTTGCATAATACCCATATAATACCATCAGGTACAGTATTTATACCGTACCTTCTGTTACTACAGGACTAAATAAATGGTATTGCTTGCTATTGCATCACAAGTATTGCAAGGAAATGAATTTAAAAGAAATATATAAATAAATATTAGAGTTAGTGATGTCCTAGGTATTCATTACTATAATTGACAATTTGTGGTATAATAGTTGGAATGTAATAAATTTATGTTTCTTTTATTGATACTTTTCTATAGTCTCATTGTGTACATAATTAGGAGAGCATATAAATACTATATATGTTGAAGTTTTCGTTGCTTCTTTCATAATATTTATTGTGTGATTTTATATCGTCGAATATATGAATTGTGTATTTTTCAGATTCACCTTATATCTATATGATGTAATTGATTATGCTTGGAGTTTGTACTGTATTGTGCGTACTATTTGGAAAATGGAAGCGATTACGTTCAAATGGATTAATTTTTTTTTACATTGCATTTTTATATTGTCAATAACACTTTATTTTATTATTAATATTATAAAACTGAAGAGCTTGTTTGTATGCTTCAACGCGCTAATCTCAAGAACTACTGGTTCGAATTGAAAAAATATTTTAGCGTTGATAAATGGACTATCCATTTATTGAGGAGGGCTTTAGGCTATATAACATCACGCCATTTATGTGTTTGTTCTTTTCTAGTGTAGTGGCGGGTGAAACCGCGGGGCACATGTAGCCTATCCAGATAAATATCCATTATTATTGCATATATCCAGATATATGAAATAATAATGCATTGGGCTGTCCATCGTCGTTTGTGGATGGAACGTGCTGGGCAATCATAAGTGCATTTCGTATGTAAATTGGACCGGAGCCGTCTGCGCGCATACGGCTTCCAAATTACCTCGCCATCGATCTCGGAGCTTCACTACCCTAGTCGACCAACGTGTGAATATTAATTTAATATCGTCCGCGTTTTGCACAATTAGCACTGAATTTAAATTCCATAACTGGCACCACCATTTATTCAATTTCTTTTTTTTTTATGCTCACTTAACTATTCAATCCACTCGATTATAGCGCGCAATTTGAATTTAAAAGTACCACTGGAAAGCTCGCTCTCGCATTATTGCCTCGTGACGTATTCGCTTCCATTTGTAGACATGTATTGCCAAAGTCTATACTGATTGTACTGTAATTTGACAACCTGCTTTGTATTTAGTTATTGAATCCCATGAGATATGTGTGAAATACTTAGTAGTTTCTTGGCATTTTACTTGTAAAAATACTTTATTATGTTGTTAGGTTTAATTGGATATACTTACATAATATATAAACTTTTACTGGTTTCTTACAGGTTGTTGTTAATTTTTAAAATAAGTGCACCATGAATATTAAGCTGCGATTGCGTGCACTTCGATATCTAGAATATTTGACGCATAAGCAAATCTTATAAATGGAAAATCTCGCGAAAGCATAATTTTTTTAGTTTTCTTTTTCATTGTTTCGTAACGTAACATAAATTCATTGATAAGAATTAAAGTAATTATTTTTAAGATGTTTTTAAATCATACAGCTCATAGTCAATTGTTGTTTTTATAATTGATTAAAAATCGATATGATGCGTTTTCAGCGATTTGTAAACTAATGAATAATAATTGCGAAATGTATAAAGGTCCTTCCTTCGCTGTAACCGACGAAAGCACTTTAAAAATATCTTTGATCTGTTTCGTTACTTTGTTTATATTTATAGTTGAAATTCATTTTCATTTTTTTAGTAGTCTCACCTAAGATTAATTCTGAAAACGGCTAATTGAGCAGTTTTTTTTAATGACGGTACCTATGTATATTCATTTATAACAAAGTACCTGCCCTCCTACATACCTAATTTTCTATATCCGTGAAGTTTCCGTGTAATGTTCGACGTACCCATCGATAGGTAATATCTTCTGCTTATCGGAAGTTGTAGTTCAATATCCGATAGGTATTGTACCTGAATTAATTGAGTTTATGCCTCCCTCGGTAATTCATGATCGGAACATCATGCCGGCGGCAGAGACAATGTGCTTAATCTACGCCTTTGTTCCGGGGTATTCCCTGAAAGTCATCAGTTGCATTACTGTTGTGTACTGTTCGATTACTTCCCATTGAACACATTACGTTTGCGTATCTAACCAGGCTTTAAATTTAATAGATCATGCGTAAGCCATCGGCGATTATAACTTTCATTTGTAACATACCAATTAAGCCTTACAAGTCCACTACTGGACAAAGTTCTATAGAAAAGGCGGTATTTCCATAATCACTGCTGTTAACTTTGCGTTTCGGAGACCGAACCACGTGAACGATATCACAGCAGACCATGATACCCGTGCCATTTAAATGTCTCATACGATATTCCAAGGGAGAGAGGTTGTTGTTGTTCAAAGTCTACCTCGATTAACATTACTATTATGATTCGCTTGGCTATTACGCAACACTTAATTTAATAGCGAGTGATGGGAGTCCCCAGATATTAATTATATAATCCCCTATAATTTTATAGGTCAATTTTCATAGTATATAATCTCGGTCTTTAAAAGTCCTTCGTCATTTTGACGACCCGCGTGGCGGAGCGTTCACCATACCGGTCTGACACGCAGTGGGTCTGGGGTTCGATCCCCGGCCAGACAGACATCTGAATGATGAGTTTAAGTTTCTGTTCTGGGTCTGGGCGTTTGGCACCCACGACACGGGAGAAAATCCTAGTGTGGGGTTATGAGTGTAGAAAGCGTGTGCGCGTGTGTGTTTAAAAGTCCTCATATTAATTAAGTATTAAAGATTTTTTTTGTTGCTTTAGTAATATAATATATATTGTAGGAAACATTGTACTGGAGTAGTTTATGCACTTTCTTCATCGAATAATTGCAATTTAAAATGAGTAACTTCGATTGCAATGATTAGCCGTTTAATTTTGTTATAATACAAATAAACGCCCGAAAATCTTTACTAAACTTGAGTACTGCAGTTTAAAAATAACCGCGACCCATTAATAAATCTAATAAACAAAATAAAAAATAACTCGTGGATAGCTACTGGCTTGCGTTTTATCAAACATCAGCGTGATATTATTCCCAATCCAGAAAGATGACGTTATTTAAAACCAATTCAGGTTTTAAACCCCACACAGTAGGTACGTGTTATAAACCAAATGTCTGGGATTTTCCGGGTAGAGTGGGTGTGTTTTCGAATTAATCCTAGGTACGTGCTTCGGGTTTCACCAACGTAGAAACGTTTTACCGATCAAGTTCACCGTGAAAGTAAAGTACGTTAATGTCTTATGAGGTGCTGTCGTAGTAATAGCGCAACCTTTACAACATCTGTCGATTCCCATAAATGTTGTTTGTTAGTCGTATCCAAGTGAACGATTCTATTGATTTTCAATATTTCTTAAAGTTATAACAGTTATATATTGTCTTCGTAAGTGGAAGCTGTCGTAAAAATCATTTGTGATAGTCAATTGTTTGAATCCTTCGTAAAACTGTTACATTGCGCTGTTCATTGCTCTCAATTCAAATGGAGTATCCAATTAGATCCAGCATTTCGTCATGATTCACATGTAATTATGAATACTTGATTTCTTTTCTTATTAAATTATATATATATATATCCCATGGTCATCGGTTTCTGGTTTAATTGTTACATCTTGATTTTTTTATTTACTATACTATGAACATATCTTTGCCATAATATGTTCTTTATATGCTCCGTTTTCCAGTTTTTTCCCTTTCAACTTTAATTTATAGGATAAAAATAGTCGAATACTTCTTTTCTGTAAGTTCTTTGGCTGCGATCCCCGTCAGTTTCATTTTAGACATTCCAATTAAAATCTAGTGACTAGGTATAAGATAGATAGATAAGCTTAGATAATGGCAGTGAAGTTAAAGTTTCACATACAATAAGATTATGTTTTCAGGACTGAATTAGTCCACCTACATCTACATTACTGCACTAAGAACTTCGATTTAAATTTTATAAAATTATAATATAATATGTATAAGAACACGGTCTACGCTGAATTTTGATCCATTTTGTTAATGATGGACGATGGACGGATATAGTCTAAGAATATCATCTGAAAAAAATAAGACATTAATTTTATTACAATTTCTAACATCTACCTACCCGTTCTCCTAATTAAGGTTGGCTCGTGTATGATGGAACGTTATTTTTGGAAAATTGTCTAATGCTTTGCCATTCGTTGGCTTCTATTATTCATCTGGAACGTAATTTCTTCGAGCTTTTGCTATTGAACGGCTTTTCTCTTTCAACGGTTTATGAAAATGAACCTATATCGAGAAATTTGTACCAATTTAACTTAAATGGTATTAATAAACATTTACGTAGGTGGTATTTGTTAATTAGCGTGAAATATGAATGCCGCAGAATATTTTTCTTTCGAGAGTAGGAGGGTACTTTGATGAAAATAGAATTTCTAAAAATGTTATATTAAGATCACGCAAAACATTGTCGGAACAAAGGATTTACCTGTTGCCAAAGATTTAAGCTACTGCGTTGTAGTTCCCTAATATTATGCAAATAATGATTCGACAGTATTTGTAATAAATTAATATGCGAATCAGGAATACATGTATGAATATTTTTTATATGATATACCCCACATATCAACACGTAGTTAAAGATGACGGTGTGAAAAATAATTGTGTTCAAAAGTCAAAATAGGTTTAACTACGACGCGGTAATGGTTCGCGTTTCGTCAGGGCCAGTGCGCGAAATTTTCCGCGCATCCAGGCGGGGGTTGTTTCGCGAACGGCCTCTCTGCCCACGTTCATTGTGTTATTTCCTATAAAGCTGCTGGGCGCGCGCCCTAAGGCTACAGTGTAGCTCAAGACGTCCCAAATAGTAGCCACAGAATTGTTTTTACGGATAGTTAAAATATTAATTGTGATAATTTCATTATTCAGTGATCTCATTAATAGCATTTTGAATTTTGACTGTGAATTTAAAATAACCAGGAATAATATCGTGAAAGTTATATTTCTGAATTATCCTGTGTTGTATCCACTCTAAATTAATCGTGTTTAATGGGTATTCTTAATATTAGCTGATTACTTGCATTTATTGCAACCTTTCTAGAATTAAAATGTGCGCGCTAAAGAACATTATCTTCGAACTTAAAATTAGTTTACCTAAAATATTGAATTGTTTGTGGTTTTCAAACAAACATTTAATCATTTTTGATAATGTGGTTTCGTTATTGATGTCGCGATCTTTCGGCTTTAATTTTTTAAATATTTTCCATGTGTTTCATCATCATTATACTTGTATATCATGTATGTAGGTGTATTTATTAAAAATAATAATTTGTGAATACTGCACATTGTTTGCATTCATTCATATGATAATAATATTCGTGTTGAACACGGTACAAAAAGTTAAGTTATATGTTCCAAAAATGTTTTATTATGTATCTAATGTTATTTTATTCTTTTTTAATTTAAAATTATATACACGCTGTTTATTTATTTCAATCTAATTCTGAGTTTTTGCTTCCGTGAACATTTTCAGGAAATTAAGATGCGGGTCTTGCCATCAAAGTCGGTTTGTTATAGGTCACTATGTAACTATCACAGCCAGCTTTGATGAGCACGTCCCCATTTGTTCCCACCGATTTACTTCTTTCGTGCCACAATCGCAGCTTCGTAGTCATATGGGATCAAGCTGATACGCGTTTCTCGGGCCTAGCCTGTCAAAGCGGCGGTGAAATGTCACCCTTGTTCATATCACAGCCACTTTGATGTGGTCGGTTTACGGAGACTTCTGCATCTGAATATAGCGTATCGCGGACAATTCGAAGATTCCATCCATGGCCCATTCGTGAAAGTGGTTGTGAAATGTATTCTTTATCATATCACAGCCATTTTTGACGAGTCGGACTGTGCGATGGTACGGCGTGAGAAGAACGAAGAAAGGAATTTCCAGGGACTACAGACAGAGTGCCGCCGATCGCTCACAAAGTGGTTGTGATATGATGCCTAACATATCACAGCCAGCTTTGATGAGCGGGGGGCGGTAACGGACTCATCGAGCGTCGAGCTGCATCCCTTCGCGCTGCGCACTTAAGACCGGGAGGCGACAAAGTGGTTGTGAAATGGATTTTGATCGCATATCACAGCCAGCTTTGTTGACTTCTTGTTTTAATCTATCGACTTTGAAGTAGAAGAGACAAGATATAGAAGAATGAAGAGAATTCACAGAAAAATCAAGATACAAGAAAAGCAAACTTATATTATTAGGTTTCTGTATTTGTTGTTATTTTAACATTGTGCATATTTACAAGTGTACCTGTAGCGATTATTTAGAAACGTTACTTCTTGCATTCTTTACCTAGTGCCTGATTTTAGTACTACCTACTGCGTACCTACATAAATACCTATGTATCCACTTCTAGAATGTTATATATGTATTATGCTTGTAGGTATAAAATTTTTTGTAAATAAATACTATTATTTATTAGCAACAACTATTTGTTGCTCATGCAAACGCAAATAAATTTAACTTATTTATACATTTTTAACCATGTGCGATTCCGACTCGTGTAATAGTGTAGGTAGTTTTGAAATTTTATAGTGAAATCTTTTTTATTTTAGATAAAAGTTTAGTCCTATATTTTTGGTCGAGTGTCTTAATCGGATTAATAGTTTCTATGAATATACCGTTCAGCAACGAAATAATTTTACATCTAGTGCAGCAAACGAGTTGTAAAACAATGTTGTTTTTATTTTATCGGCTGTTAGATTTTTATTCAAAAAATATTTATTAATAACACTTCTTTTTAGGGTTCCGTGCCCAAGGGGTAAAAATGGAACCCACTTCTTAAGACTTCGCTGTACGTTTGTCTGTCACCGGGGTGTATCTTATGAATCGTGATAGCTAGACAGTTGAAATTTTCACAGATGATCCATTTCTGTTGCCGCTATTACAACAAATACTAAAAATAGAATAAAATAAATATTAGAGGGGGCTCCCATACAAGTGGGATATTTTTATATAGCCGTATTTTTATAGATAGTACGGTACACTTCGTTCGCCTATCCGAGTCGCACTTGGCCGGTTTTTTTATTGTGAAACGTTCAATTTGTTGTAGTAATAATCCTTGTGACGGCATTGTATACGTATTTTTTTTATTTGATTTTTAGAAGTTTATGTGCAATGTAACGAAATAAAATACTTACATGTATTTTTGTTAGTGTTTTTATCAAGAATTTTTATTGGCTTCCGAATGTATTTTTTTTTTTGTGAACTATGGAATATTTCAAATTTATAATTTCCTTTTCATTTTCAGGTCGACATTGGGTTATCTGCTAATATAGGAAGACAGGAATAGTTCTATATCAGGAATACTTAGGGAAGTATTGTTTCACTAGCTACATCGCATATATATTTCGTTAAATATTACTACCATAATATCAAATGTTACAGGCGGCTCAGGAATAGTAGCAACTTCAGATCAATTTCGTTAATTTCGTTAATAAAGTTTATTCGGTTCGAAAAAAGCCTTTTATTTACCTCCTTGTATATTTAAGTTTCATATTGTACACTTACAATATTATAACTGAATTAACAAATAAAGGATGTATTTTACTTGTCAATCCTGATGCATGGTAGAAATTTTTGTTATACTTTAGATGTGTCATTTTAGTTTTATCGTATGTAGGTTGATATCACTCTAACTTGGTAACAAATCTAATCAAAGTTTGTTTCCAGGTTTTGCGAGACGCAGAAGACAAAAAAGACACAAAAGGCATAAAAACCATAAGAAAATTGTTCCTTCAATCAGTAATATAGCGCCTCTTCGAAGGACCATATATTCACAAGCTATTATGACATTTAGGGTATTATATTAATTCATAGTCGTAATATATCAAAAAATTAAACGCCGTCCGTTTGGCTGTGAAAAGGGAGCAAAATTTGTAATAAACTAAGTGATGGTGTACATGTAGTGATTACTGTAGTCATCGGTAAAAATACGTTTAAGAACTAAATATTTTGTCTTCAACAACTCCGCTTTTTCTACACTTTGCATACGTTTATCCTAAAGATTATAATTTGGCTAAAAGTGTAGGAATTATCTACTTTTTTCTAAATAAAATCTTGTTTAAATGTAACTTTGTCGTTTTTTTTAACACCTAAAAGAAACTCTTTATTTTGCTATCAATTAAAAATTTTATCAAAAAAATATATATCTTTATATCTACTTTCTATCTTTACCCCTATATAAAGAATTACCTTTCATCAGCGTTTTGAGGTGCCCTGCTGCACATAAGTCCCATCTAACAGGGTTGCTTGCCAATAAATTCCAGCTATTAATAAATTTTTTTTTAATAAAAATCTAATAGGCGATAAAATAAAAGCAACATTGCCATACAACTCGCTTGCTGAACAAGATGTCAAATTATTTTTTGCTGAACGGTATATTCATAGAAAGTATTAAACTGATTAAGACACTCGACCAAAAATATAGGACTGGCAATACCAGCACCACGATATGCGTGTTGGTTACCGCAGTGGATGTTGTTAACGTTACACAGGCCTCTTACGACATCCACGAGAAGAAGGAATGGTGCTATCTAAGACTGATGTTACACACAAATATAATTTAAAAATACCTCGTACCTATCAAATTTAACTAAATGCGAGTTTCTGACACACATTTTTATGATATACCTACTTTTATTCTACATACTTCAAGTACACATACATTCATACTATTAATTCACAGAAAACTCTGCTTTTGTACGAAGCTACTTTTGTCCAAAGAAGACGCTTATGAGCTAAAGAATTTTCGAAAAATTCGATTTTCGAAAATTTAGAGATATATGTGTAGTATATAAAAATACGAGTCTTAAATTGTGAAACTACTTAATAAGTGCAAATTAACTTCCTTGCCTAATATGGTATTTTAACAAGTATTAGCCACTTAGCAATGCTTTCATTTACATGAATTTTTAAGGAGTTCGATATACCGGCGTTGGAGGGCCTCAGTATTTTCTTCGCGGCGTATGTACGCCGCGTATATACTTTTCTTATTTAATCTGTATAATATTCGTGGCATGAAAAAATCTCCAATCACTCGTATGTATAGCTCGTACATGGCATTATAGTTGCATAATTAGACACATATTACTTAAATTTCAAAGATCTTGACTAATCAATGTCATTTACATTAAAAAGACAAAATTTCAATCTATACTTCGAGCTAATTTCAGGAACTACTGGTTCGAATTGAAAATTTTTGTGTTGAATAGACCCTTTAATGAGGAAGGCTATATAACATCACGTTATGTGTGTGTGTATTTTTCTTATTTAGTTGCGGGTGAAACTGCGGAGCACATCTAGTCAAAAATAAGTAGGCGTCAAAGAAAATTTTCACCAACACCTTGCTCGGGTACAGATACATGAAATACCTTTTAGTTTTAAATTGTATTGATTCAGCGAGGATAATGTTCTCACTGTTTGAATGATTTTTTGTTCCCCTCCCCTCAAGCAGTGCGCAAAACGAACGAGTTGCGCAGTATACGCAATCGGGTAAATCTCGCCCCTCCCCGGCACTCCCTGAGCGGCCCAATTGTAGGTTCGTAAGTAAACAACAGAAATAATACCACTACCCCCGCCCAACCATTAAACGCGCCGAGCGTATTTCCATGTTTAACTTCATAAATAATGATTTATGTAAGTAGCTTACTGATAGTAAGCTCGAATTGCGTATGTGGAATGGCGTAATGGATGCCGTTGAATCTTTAAATAGGTTTAATCTTTTATTGGAATTATCATATGATAATGGCTTGAAGTACATGAAGTCGAAATAATTAACTGAGTGTAACTCTGTCTAAGTTATCGGTACATCTACTCTTACTTATAAGCGACCACGTTTTTTGGTATAAGTAGCAAACGACCCATAAAGTGCAACTGATTTTAAGTGATCATTGTCATCTACGTAGGCATCATTTGTAATAAATAATACGAAATATAATAGTAACCTTGTCCAAACTCTAGCGAAATTATATCGATATACCTGATGACGTTGGAACTCATCATACAGGTACCACGCCCTTGTGAGCATTGTAAAGTTGATGAAAAATTGAGTCGATTGCTGTCGCACGACAGAAGGACGGTAGTCGTGTCTACTGCACACTGACTGTTATTTTTAATATCGTGGTACCTATTTTGATGTTGTCCTGCGAACGGGCGAGTGATGGACGGGTCCCACGTTAGGTCATTTTGTATAGAAGAAAGGTCGTACGTACTCACTACGACATGTTGTGCGCAAATCGTGGAATTAGAAAGCGCCTTAAGACTCTAAGCAGCAACGCAAACTATTTGCTAATCTTTTTTATCAGACTGAAGTAGCAAAAGAGCATGCAGTCCACCTGATAGTAAGTGGTGGCTACCGCTTGTGGACATTTGCAAGCAATTTCATATAGAACAGGGATTCTTCTGAAGTCTATCAGAAATGCGTTGTTACTCCCGGGGATAAATCAGTGGCGTAGCGTGAGTTATATCTGTGATTCGTGTGTGTCCGAGTCACGCTCGGAATGAAATTGACACTCGGAGTAATGATAGTCCAGTGAAAAAAAATGTTCCTGTACTCAAATAATACAGAGTTGAATTATCATGTAATCTTTAATTTCATCCGCCCATCAAAGGGCCTAGGGCGACTTGCTAACAGACCCTTCCGCCCCCGTATGGTACTTGCCTATCCGTCTAATTAATGCTTAATGAGTATACATACATACATACTATTTGTGTACCTAACAATCTAAAAACAGATTTGGACAGGCACTTCTCTAGTACGTACAGTAATAATTTATTTATAGACATTTACAAAAGCTTTCAAGTGTAATGGTAATGGTATTTCTAAAGACAACTGTAAAAATAGCATCACTTAAGGTTTATAAAAATTCAATAGGCACCTAAATTCATACTTGTATTATATACATGGCTTTATTTAGCTTAATTTTGGTAGGTGAAATCGAGTTAATGATTTTTTACTTCCTCCCATCGACTCTACTAGATTTCTAATGCAACGTGGCTGTGACCACAATCGCGGATTGCATTTTTTACCCCTTTATTATGGTATATTTTTATATATTGGGAATATAGTGGTAAATAGGTATGCAGTCAGTCTAATAATAAATAGTAACTGCCATCTATGGACAAGTATAATAAACCATAGAAAGGATAAGAAATTGAAATTAGATTAAGTTCATGGATTGATTTTAAGTATTATTAAATAATCTGAGGACAATTTCTAGTGAAAATTATTTATTTTTAAATCAGTTTATGTTAGATTTTCTTTCTGACAATGCATTTTGTACGTCACTCAGTGGTAGACTAAGCGCGTGAACAATAATGTTTAACAATCAACTGTAACGGTATCTTATTCACAAATAAAGTGATTTGATTTTCAATTATTTGATTTGAAAAACGTACCACTTTGCTACGCCTGAAGTCTAAAACGGAATGCCTCGTATAGACTTCTCTTAATTTCAGGCCCTTTCATGCCAGAACACTACAACGTTTAACAATGCAGAAAGGCAGAAATAGAAAAAGGTATTGCCGCGGTCTTTTCGCAGTCGAACCATGAAGGATTTACCCTTTTTTAAAATTAAAATACGTATAAGTATATGAATAATGTAGGTAAAAAGTGTAAGATTACTGCAGCATAATCGTTAGTTTGCTGTATAAAGTTTATACTTATTCTACAACGATGATGTTCTTTTCCTACCGATCTGATCATATACAAGGAAACATGAACCCATGCTACGGCAGGATCTAACACCCAACAGACAAAACATATATCCTGATGATAGGATGTTATCTGCCTTGTCGCGACTTGGAGCATACCAGCTCAAAAGGATCCCATGTCAGTGGCACTCGTCAACGATATCTGCCGTGTCGCTTAAGCAAAAAATTAATTTGACATTTAAGACCGTAAGATTGATGCTTCGCAAGAATACTTGCTTACTTTACCAGGTGATAGAACAAGTGTAGTTCGACCGGGGAGGTACCACCGCCACACCTATTTTTAGCGTGAAGCAGTTCTTGCATTACGTTGGAAGGGTGTGGTTGCTGGCACACTGAAGCTATCATCTCAGATCCTCGGGAGAAGCAAAGCATCTGTGATCGACTTTAGATAGAAGCCCTGTTCTATATGTAGTTGCTTACAGATGTTGATGTGCGACAGTAACCACTTACCATAAGGTGGACTGCATGCTCGTTTGCTACTTCAATATGATAAACTAGTAAAATTGTTAGTAATATTATAACAAAAACCTTAAAAACGATATTTTGTTCATACTGATATATTTTATTTAACGCTTTACATGACTTTTCATCAAAATAGTCAAAGTATTATAATATATATATATATATATACATTTTTAGTAAGGGCTATTGACTAGCTATTATTTGATACTCATATTATTTTGATAACAAAAAGTCGCACCTCTCCTTTTCCCTCTATTTACAGGCGCCATTTTTAAAAATTATATAGCCTATGTCACTCTCCAAACTGAGACGATTTTAATCGTACGTCACAATCCGTCAAGCCGTTTAGGCTGTAGCGCGTGCCAAAAAAATGGACATACATACAAACAAACATACATACATACGCTTGAAAAACAAAACCCTCCTTCTGACGCTGTCGGGTAAAAAAGAATGGCCCTATGCTGTGCCACGCCCGGTAGACTGCTTTACCACTATCGAGGCTTGATGTCTGCGCCTCTCTTTTTCCCTTAATAACTTGCGCTCATAGATATGTGATGTAAACCAGAATATTTCCAGCTGAATCACTTTGAGGTTAAATATATGTACATAGGTGATAGTAAACGGTATCTGGCTGGGAAACTATGGCTACCCTTTTTCATAAATCGGTACATCGAGGTGTACTGATGTAGAGTTAACCTGGATTCGTAACTGAATTGTGTTATTGAGTATTACGTCAGGCCAAATATAAAACCTAAGTACACGCCCGACTCCTATAATTGTAGGAGGAAGTCAGACTGTCAGTGTCATATTACAACAGTGTACGCAAACGCACGCACAGAAAAACTTTCAATTCAATCAAACAAACATTCAATTTACGTAATTTAATTGGGTATATTTAATTTGTGATATTACAATATAGTTATAGACAAACATAATAAGACAATTCGATGAAATAACCTTAAGTTCTTACATAAGGAACATACCTAGTATTATAAAAGAAAGACAATGTTGTCTAAATGTACTCCATAACGAAATTTATATGTGTTTGTGATTGTGATTTGACAAAATATTTTAACAGACATATAATTACGTATTTTGTAATTATCTTAAATAATTTTAACACTAGTACCGACGGTGAAATCTTACTCAGATACAATTAATTTTATTTCATAAAAAAGTGAAATATCTTACAGGTACACATTAATATATACTTGTAGGTACAGTTAGGTAGGTTTTCTAAAGCTGAGCGCCCATTGGTTACTGTCGTTTGAGCAGCTGATTTGATTTTATTAGAAAAAATTGTCAGCAGTCGATAGTTTATGTATCTGCATAGATTTGTAAGCTACTAAAGAGTAGCCGAGCAGCTTCGACAGACGCCTTATATACTTAACGGCTAAAGTTAGTAATTGCTTAAGCGATAGTAGCCAATAGACGGTCACATTGTATTTGGAATTTGAAATACTATTGTCGTTATTACACACATACTCAAAATCTTTAAAATTACACAACACGCAATTTGTGCACTAAATAGGCGATTGAACGTCAACTTATACGTATATAAGATATTTATATTTACATAAAAAATTGAAGCAATCGCAAAGTCACTGACCTTGCCGTCAAAAATACTTACCAGTATATATTTCATAATGAATATTGATTGTAAGTAAACTGCATATCTAATATCCAGCCATATAAATGAGTTATAGCTCATGTACATACATATATTATATATAACTAATTATTTCTCCCAGCAGTTATTAGATGGTGACACGGTTAAAAAACAAAATATATATATACAATATCAAAGTTTATCATAAATGCTCATTTTATCATAATAATAAAAAAATGTTGAAAATTCGAAAAGGAAAGGAATAATTTTCCTAAAAACTAATTTAAGCAAGTTTACTAAGTTACCCAGTAGAATTTCGAACAAAATTTTAGTTTTAAACGAAAACAATCTATAATTCAGGACAAAACTTTTAAAAAGGCGGGTTTGTTAAAAAATTAACATTAAGCGAAGTAACCTACCATATGTAAATAAAAACGTTATTTTCACTCATGGTCGGATTAGAATACATTTTTTTTAATAATACCAATCAAATAATTGCAGTAATTTTTTTGACATATTTTGTGCACATATATTGGCAGTAACGACAAGATTCTTTTTTTTTTTAGTTAACGACAAAGTAAATAAAGTCTTAATACGATAATAGAATTAATAACTCCTAATAGAAAATCAGACATGATCAGAAACACTTCAAAATAAAAATAAGACAAAAAAGAACAGTAAAAATTGACATTCAATTTTATTTTCCGTTTGACAACTACCTATGTCTGATACTTAAAAAATACAAAGTATTGCAACATTCAAAAATTTTAATGAAAACCTCCTTGATATTCTACTTATTTCTAATTGTTTTCGCAACAGACTAGGGAATATATATTTAAATAAAAGCATTAGCACATAGTCAACGTGTATATATATATCCAGCTAGAATGTACCTTTTCCTTACTATCTTAAAGTGAAGTAAATATCTATTTCTGGTTTCGATTTACATAGTTATAATCACAATCAGAAGCAATAAAATATTTAGACGATTGTGTATAAAAGACAAGGTGTTAAAAAATATATATTTTAATATATCGATTTAGTACCATAAAGTCGTGATGTACGAAAATACATTGCGTGTATAATAACTGCGCATAAACTTCATGTTCTGTTTATGTGCCTATATATAAACCGCTTAAGAAGCAAAGCGAATAAATCACCTTGATTTATTATCAAGAGCAAGCGTAAAAAAAATATGGAAAACTCTTCAATAAATGCACAAGATCCAATACTTTCCTTAATAAATATCTTTCGCCTTCCAATTACCGCACATACAAAATAAAGTCCATAAATACTCGTTGTCAAAGAAATATGAAAAAAAAAAACACAGATCAAAGTGCTCCTCTTCGTCGCGCATCAATAAAACAATAAAGCTTTTATACCAAATTAAAAAAATCTAAATAAAAATCTTTGAACGCTATGCTACGAACATGCATGATGTACTTTTAAATGTAAAATTTAGAGAACCTATTCTTAATGACATATTATTAATTTACATCCTCGCGTAATCTTACCACCTAGAGATAATTACAATGATATTAGAGAACAGTCCAGGATAAAGATAGAAAGTCTTGTCGAAGGCCTCACCTTTAGTAGATCGAGTTAAGCCAAGCCATACCATAAGTAAACATTTCTTGTCATACAAATACATTATTTTAATCTTAAGATACATTACGTGAGACCGTTGAACTACCTTTATATGAGTGGCATACACACTACATTCCCAAAGAATCAAAACCTATTAAGAAGCTACCAACAAGTGATGTAAGTTACAGCAATTTGAGCAAATCGCCCGTATATTGGAAATTTACAACAAATGTGTTTTCTTTGAGCATTAACAGTAAATGATCGAATTGTAACAGACTTATATCTAGCCAAATTTTAAATATTAGTGAATTAACGAGCCCCTGTTACAACAAACATCAATATTAGGCTAAGACACACACAAAGCGTTTTTAACAGCATGTTGCGTAGTCGCCGCGGTTGCGGGAAGATCCTCGTACTTGAGGAAATCCGGCATAATTTACCTTCATTTACATTACCAAATGCTGTTTTTATGCGTCCGCGTGCGGGCGCAAATAAAAACCGCCGCGTGTGTTCTTAACCTAAGTGTGAAATGCAATTATAATTTTGTCATGAGTAACATGGTGCTCATAAGAGTCAAACTATTTGTTCCGACTGCATTAGTCTGTGGCATAACTTATATCGAGGATACATTTTATTATAATCATAATACTCGTCGGTATTTTACTAAAAATTTAAATTGATGTAATACCGATAATAATGATACCTTAATAATAATTAGATAACATACACAAAGTTACATACAGATTTTCAAATATTTTTATTTGAAAAAATTTATTAACATGATCTGTGATTATCCTTACTTAATACAATTTATTATATCAATCTCGAAATATTTTAATACTTTTTCAAGTTCAATATTTTTTGGAAAATTTAATATAGATATATTTTACGAACCTAACATGTTATAAACCACCGGTAAATCATAATTATAATTTTAGTTATCTACAGCCAGATACGTGCAGTTATTATTTAAATCCTGTGCGCGTGTCCACTACATTATAAGCTAAATTGATAGTCACTGTTCACACGTACCACAAAGCACACCACACGGCAGTCATAAAACGTTTACAAGTAGTTTATATGACAGAAACATACAAAAAAAGTGTCTTTGCGATAGAGTCCCCAGCATTTTATGCGCTCCGTCTCTTATACTTGTTATATTTGTGGTTGCGTATCAGTATTATCTACTCTGTTGGCTTGAGTGCCAAAATGTGGTTCGTGCGAATAGTATGATGCAATTTCATACAAGTTTGTACCTGCACATACAATTGCTGTGATGTGCTTGTGTAAATAAACATTAAGTTAATAACAAATAGCTTGTCGCTTAATGTTAAAAAATAATAAGATATAATAATAGCACACTGGGATGAATCGTATGTAGACATAACATAATATATATTAGAAATAACTTGGTATGTAAAGAGTACACAATAAAAATAATGAATATAAACAATTTACGACGAATAATAATACGGTGCCTATTATGAAAATTCTTTCGTAATAATTAGGAACGATAACAAAATTTTCAGATTAAATGGGCCTTTTGTTAGTTGCAAACATGGTTCTCGAATCGCGAGTTTGCTGAAGGTACTTTTTAACAGGCAACACTATTGAATCCGTGATGTTTTTGAAGTGCGTGGTCACTTTGATTACTGCCACACAAATGTTTGAAGTTTGGTGTTGAATTCACGGGGTTAAAATTTTCAAATGTCAATGCCCAATAACACCCTGTGTCATTGCGTCATTTGATGGCCATTTTTAATAATATTCTGGTAATCCTTAAGGCGTCAAATCTACCTATGTTTTTACTCGAGTTCGCCCACACCTTGCTACCGTTGAAGTACCAGTTGGATCGCTTCGGTAAGTATTTCCACACTCTTTACATCACAACCCAACTTAACACTAAAGCTATTAGTAGCCAGAAATAGGGGATGCAGAGGCACATCGTGAGTCGAGCCTCAAAAGGTTACCACCTTTTTCTATTGATAAATCAATGGGCATACTATCGACCGTTAATTAGTAAAGTCTAATGGTAAGTTAAATAAATGTATAAAAAAAAACTTGAAAATTTATTCTTTCCTTTATTTCGCCATCTATATATTTATTTTTATTTTCCAGAAATTGACATTATCAAAATTTAAGTATCTATATAATTTAATGATCTAACTATGCAGTTTTATTTTTTTATCAAAATCAGGCCCAAGCTACTTTGAAAATTTCCGCTATTCATAATAGTTTCGGATTTGACCATCCACGCAGACTTAAGAAAGTAATCCTTTATCTTGTAAATAGCGAACAAATAGGTCGAACGGTAATTGTCCTAATATGTTATTGTAATGTTCATGTAACTGTTATTTAGTTTGAACGAAATTTATTTTCTATTAAATGTGGACTTTGCTGATAGAATAGTGTCCGACCGAAGGTCGATTTTTGCCCGACGCCGAATCCGATTGATCGGCCATGGCCACAGACTTCGGCCGAAGCCGAAGGATCAAATACCATAACAAATTCAGTTCTAAATTGGCTAAAATTGTTTTTTGTTAAACGATTTTTATTTATGTAGGTAATGTGTGTGTGTGTGTCTCTGTGATGATTGCATAAAAATAAATAACTTCTAGAGCTGATTAAAATTTATTTGGTAATTTTCTAATATAATATCAGTTCAAATAAAGTGAATTTCATACATAACTGGCGACGCATGGCCTTAATGGAGCTTTCGGTTACCCTTTCGCTTTCACCATCATGTATTCGTTAGGTTCAATCTAGGCATTTGCTAGAACCTTCCGCTTCGGCCAAAACTTCGGCCGAAAGTTTTGCTGAAGGTGGTTTTTTTGACCGAAGCTGGCCGAAGGCGAAGCTTCGGTCGGACACTACTGACTAAATAAACAACTTGAGCCACAATCATGACAATACGTAATACAATTTCTCTTATGTCATTTGTTATCAAATTATATAAGAGAATAATATAAGTCAATATTTGAGTGATGGATATGTTACCTAAAATTACATTAAACTCATAGATCATAATGTATACATATAACTATATCACTTAAAGGTATAACAATAAAAAACTCTTCGGCAGCATTAAGTTACTGGTCAAAAAATATAAATTTATAAAGCTCGCTTGTGAAAAGCGACGTAGTGATATTGTGATTTGTGAACCTACCTTGTGTTAGGTGATCTTATGTTGTCAAGTTTATAATAACGAACGAAACTTATGAGCATAGCTCTCAGAGTAATCATGAATGTAGCAACGGTTAAGTTGCTCGAGAGAATTGAAATGTGGAAAAGGGCCATCGCAAGGCGCCTATATTAGGCAAAGGGATCACGGGTAGCTTTTTTAACAGGTGCCCAGGGCTGCATGCATATGTGTTCAGTCAAAAGGGAAAAAGGTTAGACCGTCACATATTATCAATATTTTGCAACCGCACAATCGTTGCATCGAACAACGTTGCAACATCGTGGCATAGAAATCTACGTGAATCATAAAAAGTATTAATTATGTTATTAACAAGTGTAAATAAAAATATAAACGAGGTAAGTATCTTCCCAAGACGAATTCCATAACTTATGACAGAAAGAGATGGAAGTCTATATCAGTCCTTTCTAAGATTCTGTCTCTGTTCTCAAAAAAAGTCTCAGTAAAAATAAATAAAATGTTTTTAAGCAGAGTTCTATAGTAAACAGTATTGCGCCACGATACTGTTACGTGTTTTTTATAATAGACAGTTTGTTTGTCGACAGTTTATCCTTAATGGCCTGAGTTAGACTGCTGTCAAAGGTTCAATATTTGCAATAGCCCATTTGAGCAAGCAAGGGATAATGTTGATAACGTATATTCTTGTGCGTTCATAGATAAATCTACTTTATTGAAAGTGAACACCAAACAGAATCAATGAGTATTGTTCTTGATGGAAAATAATGATTCGAATAATATATGTCAAGCTTAATACGATATGGTATTACGTATATACGCGTATATACGCATAACACTTAATACCAAGTACTCTATAATATACATATATAGAATATAACGTTACGAGTATGGTACAGTAATATACTATGTTATAAGCTTCATTCTTGGGATTCTACTAACTACATTATATTGTCGAGTCACTATATAGCAGTGAGAAATATTAATTTCAAATATATTCAAGCATATTTTTCACTCGAATAGAATGTCATTGTCAAGAATGAGGTATTTTATGGTAGTCTTTTGAATTCTGAGTATCCCTTAAAGGTATGACGGAGATGTTAAAAATAGTAATCACTTATTACACTCATACTTGGTATTAATCAATGACAAACCATCGTTTAACGAATAATATGCCTGTTTCTAAGAATCCCAATGAGTTATCTAACTTAAGTATCATCATAGCATCATGCATTTAACAAAGTAAGACAATTTATACTATAATATGAATTATTATTATTTATTAACTGTTTTATATAGAAAAAACCGAAACCTAAACGACTACTACTACTTTTCATCAGGTAGCCCGTCTGCCTTATCGTTAGGTTAAGGTATAAAAAAAAGATGGACTTCCCAGTCATAATTTCTGATGGAAAATAAATGGTACGTATTGGCCTAAGTGAAAATAATCAGGAATAGTAACTTCTCCCGTTGATGCCGATTATTATTTATAGATTTTCCGAAGCGTACATGAATACATTTTAATTACTTGAGATTGACATTTAATTAAGTAGCCAGGTTATAGTAATGTTGTGGATACTTAGATGATACTCATAATAACCCTCGAAGCTGTTTGTAGATAATATTATACAATGAATATAGATACATTAGTAATATAAATAGATATATACGCCTTACGCTACAACGACAGTGAGGATAAATGAATAATTTCATCATATTACACCTTTCGTTGCAGGCAGCAAGTGGTTAAACATTTCTTAGTGGATCTGCACATGTAGATGATGTCGGAGATGACGGGAATGTAGAATTTGCCTTGAAAGTGTACCGCGAGGGGGTGCAGTGGCCAGATGTTGCAACACGCGTGTCAGGCGGTCTCCCGACGTACGTTCAGGATCGCCGACCTACATAACGGACACTCCTTCAGCTGCGACGTACACACCGAACAGAAACCCCTGGAAAAATGTTTATACTTCCGTTTATTAAAGGTGGTAGAACGCACCATCGCCACACCTATTTCTGCCTAATAATATCAGTGTTATGTTCAGTCCTTCAGTCCTCAGTCCTTCTCACTTAGCACTGCTGTGTTCTGGTCTACGGGGTGTGATAAGAGTGAAATACTTATCTGAGGAATTCCAACTTAGGTCTTACATGTAACAACGCATCTGTGGTCAACCTCTGGCAAGACTTTGATCTTATCTTCATTCATTATAGTTTTTTCGAACTTTTAGCTTGGGAACATTCACTCGATAATTCGATGTCGTTTTTCGCAAATAAAATATAGCAATATCCAAAAAGTACAACACTAAATATAATTCACCACTTTATAATAAAAATAAAAAAAATAATTTGGAAAATCTGGGTTTGAGCCCATAACCTATGAATCAAACGAAGTTTTCAGTAGACAGAACAGATATGTATTTCCTATACATTATACCGGCATACTTAACGATTACACCCGGGTGTAATCGTTAAGTATGCCCAGGCGATTATTCCGTAACTATTACAGATATCAAAAAACTTTAAGCTGATATCGAAAGTACTTTACCTAATGAGTAAAATTACAATAATAACTTTAAAAATTAAACGAGAAATATACAAAAATTTTACATTAAACAATCCCATACATTTAGTATGAGGGAGTAGAACGGCTTTAGTTTCCTTATTTTAAGTGGAATAGTACGTACTCATTTACGCTTATCATTTTATAACTATGTATGATACGATATTAATGAACTTCAAGTAGATACACGTGTAGGTTAATTATCTTACCTATCTTAAAGGAACGGAAGGCGTAGCGTGTTCTTTAAAAAAAAAGGACTTTGCCTGATATTAAAAATTATAAGGTCATTAACCACAGTGGGGTTAAATCACCAAGTTTTCATAAAATTTGACCTTTAACTTGAAATTGATGTACTTTGAATTGTGTGTTTATTCATGCAAAGTAGCGATATGTTCTTCAAATCTACGACCACCACAGTAAAATTGTTCATCTCACCGATGTCCACATGGCTCGAGAATGCAGCATCCGGTATCATCAAAGCACAGCGTACAAGAGTCCTCTCTGAAGCTAGCGTGCCTCAGCTGTTCTAGATAAATCCTTCTTGGCACCACCTGGTAACATATAATTTCAAATGACATTGGATAATGTATGTATGTTGTAAACTAAATATATTACTAAATTACAATAATTCTTTAGAATGTTGGGTTTGGTAACAAGAGCATGATTATTATGGAGCCAGGTGATAACTATTAGCTATTGGCAAAAAACACTTGAGTTTTGGCTCATACATTTTTTTATGTGTCTAATGAATGTAATAATAGATCACGAGGTAGATAAATGTATTATTAAAATTTTACAGATATTAATAGTCATAAGATTTTAATTTAGGTAGACTTAAGTATGTAATATTTTACACGTAAACACAGAAGTTGCATGAATTGAATGAGATTAATTTGTAGGTACCTTTTTTTGTTCTTCAGTGAGTTCTCCAAACTCATTGAACGTCTGAAAGTTTCTCTTAGGTGGGTACTTGAACGGCACGTTGCCAAAATTAAACCGGCATTGCTGGAAGGCCATAAAGCTGGCCGCCGCAAAGAATCCATGTCTGTGGAAGAGATGAAGGATTATAATATAGTATTATTATCAGATCTGTAATATTGGTATATGTAATATATAATAACATATAACAAACGTTGATCAAGACAGTTTGGTGTATCAAAACATTTTTGCTTGTTCCTTATAGGAGTATCAAACGGGCATTCAGCCCACTTAGAGATATTTTTTTCATGTAGCCCGGAGATAAATATAATAACCCCATATAGGATTAGAGTCTTATCCTCGGTCGATCTAGACTAAGGACTAAATTCATACGTCATATAGCGTCCCTCACACCCTTCAAACCAGAACATTCGCACTACACTATTACTAGCACTGCATTACATTTTATAAAGTTTAACCACCATACCAGTCTGAGTTCGATCCCAGGCCAGACAGAATGACGAGAGTAGATTCTGTTCTGGGTCTCGGTGTTTGTGTGTACATGGTACCCGCAACACAGGAGAAAATGCTAGTGTAGGGTTTTGCGTGTAGAAAACGTTTTTTCTTCTTATTTTAAGATAAAGATAGGTATGGTGGCTCATCTAAAATCGAATAATGAAGATTTCAACAGCGAAATGTCGAACCCTTCATTGCCCTGTATGATGATTATACATATGAATCATAAGGCAAACAACAGCTATGTAAATACAAACTTTGATTATACATATGAATCATAAGGCAGACAACAGCTATGTAAATACAAACTTAAGATAAGTGCACTCACTTAATAGTGTTAAATATTTCAGAGCATGTGTGAATTCGATTCCCATTCTGATAAAATATAGCCTCTCTCTTGTCGATGTCCATTAGGCAGCCAAGTACGTCGCCTTGTTTCCAAGCGGCCACGGTGTTGGACTTGGTTGGCTTCGCCTTGTACCAGATGAGTCGTCGACAACCGTCATACGACACCGAGTATAAGTCGTCCCCGATACCATAGCCTTCCTGTGGATGTATAAAACTCATGAATATACGAGTAATGTCCAAAAAATAAGTGTACTTACTGGATTTTTGTAAGTAACAAACAGTTTTATTTGAATAAAAAAAATACGTACTAATCAATTCATCAACATAGTCACAATTCCTCTCAATGATGGTGAACTGAGATATTAATTATGTAATCCCTACTTCGTAGTACAAGTACTTCACATATAGGCTCCAAACGTCGAGACACAAAGAGAAATCTAAACTGAATAACATTATTGCCATTTAAGGAGTATCTTTATTATTATTTAAAAGTCCCAAAAGAGCACGCGGTTCTATCAGCCAAGATAAAATTGTAGTCCCATCTGAGGTTGGTAACATATTAATTGCTATCCCTGAGGACTAAGTTTAAAAGATCATATTAGTGTATCTCTCTTGATATCGAACATCGGAGTGCTCAACACTATAGGCGACGCGAAATGGGGACCGAGAGGTGTAGGTAGCCTTTCCTAGAAATTCATAAAACAGTGTTTCATATATTAACCTTTCATTTGCCCTTTGGGCTATGGGCTGGCAACGTCCATGCTTATCTAACACTGCTTTGCTAACAAGTAACTTATTATAAATAATGTGATATTACATTTGTTAGAACTTACATGATTCAAAAAGTGACTGTTCTTGGTAGCCCATCCGATTTGCATGACACCAGGTGTTATGATCTCCGCTTCATAGTACCAGGCACCCGTGTCCACTTGGAATGTGCATCTAACACTCTCGAAGGAGTATGAGTCACATCGTGCCTCCAGCCCGTCACAAGATATCTTGAGATATTCACTAACATCCTTGTTGTTGAGTATGACGTTTATGTTCGACATGTCTACCTCTTCGTATGACAGCGTTCTACCTTCGACGATAACTGTGAACGAAATTGAAGTACTAGTAAAACTTAAGCAGATATAGTTTTGAAATAGGCAACTTATTATCACTGGGGCGTCAAAGGTGACGGATATCGTATGAGCATTTCGGTCATCCAATTAATTCTTTAAAATCCTATATTCGGCTGTTTTTTTATAGTATGGAAGTAGCAAACGAGCCTGCAGCCCACCTGATGGTAAGTGGCTACTGCCGCCCATAGACATCTGTAATCAACCCTAGGTAATACAAAGTCTCACCTAAGGTTAGCCACAGATGGGTTGCTACCCTTGAGGTCTAAGATGAAATGCTTCGAAAAAGTATGTTGCCCTTACCACACCCTTCAGACTAGAACACAATAGCGCATAAAACTGTTGTTATTACGCAGAAATAGGTGTGGCGGTGATGCTTCCGGAGTCGAAACTCTAAGTGTTCTACCATCCTTCAAAATTCAAAAACCTGATAATGTAATCAAACACAATGTAATACAGGAACACTCACAAACATTGTCCAGTGCCCACTTAGCGCAAAAGCCGACCTGTCGCCACCAATAATCGTCGCTGTCGGCCATCTTCTCCAGTTCCAGTAGTGGATTATTTTCCGAAGCATCCAATCGGCTTTTAATTTCCAGTTTATTTTCAGTTGTATGCGCAAATTTCTCTAAAGCGATAAGCGCGAATAGCACTATGCGTGGTTCCACCCGTCTTTCCTGTGAAATTAATTTACTCTCAAATCTATGGCAAAAAGTCTAAATTTAACCAATCATCAAAAAATGGTATACATCTCTATACATTTAATATTATATCTTGGCCAGTCATCCAGTGTAATGACGAAATATTTTTTTACAGATAGAAAGTATTATGTTAACACAGAACACGTATTATAATCAAGGCTTTCTTGTAGGGGAACTTGGAAAAGGAGATTTTCAAACTATCGAAAGATTGCACTTAAAACATTATGTTATTGAACAATGAAAAAATAATTAGTTTTATTAATTCCTCAAAACATTAACAAGAGGTGAGGAGAGGTAACAAAAATTATGTTACAACTCTCGAGAATTAACGTGCTCCCAAAAAAGAAGAGACAAACAAGGATTGATTATAATTGTTTGTCTTTTTGTATACACAAATTCTACATAATGACACACATATTCTGAAACTTTTGAAGAAGTAGGCAACAGCAAATGTCAAAGCAGATACAATGCTAGCTAAATCTAGAGAAAAGCTAAACCTAGATAACAAGCTAGGCCTAGGGTGATATAATGGTTATTTTAAAATCGTACTTACTAGGAATGCGTAGAGATAGTTAAGGATATGTCCAGTGAGAATAGCAATGCTGTTAGGGCCGGCCAGTTTCTCAGCTATGCAACCGAGGACCACACATATATTGCGTTCCAGTCTTACGTTCAAATCACCCATACTGGCTCGCTCCAGCGAAACTTTGAATATCTTGTGCATCAACTGTAAGAAATAGATACGTTTTCAAAAATTACGTTAAATTAGTTTCATGATCAAAGGTTATAAGCCATCCATCCATCGGCTTCTTGAAGTACTCTGCTCGACTTTGTCTTCCCCTGATGGAGGTTGCCAATAGTTCTGTATGGTAACGCGTCTGGTATGCGTGTTGGTGACTGCATTAGGTGTTGAATTTACACGGAAAGATTGTGTTGCCCATTTTCTGGTTTTATTCCTTTGTCGCTTTCTAAGCCTTTCAAGTAAAGGGAGGCAGTGGGGATTTTCAAGACAGCGCGACATAAAATGTTAAATACTAGCAGATAACGTGAATGATTTGGTGAATTGAGTTTCTGTATGGAAGAGTCCCCCCCCCTCGCTTAGAAGGCTTCTTAAAACGATGCCCATAAATAAGTCCAAAATTCGACATGAAAGGTCCTGTTGTTTCAGAATTTTATCATATTACTTACATTTCATGTATACTTTATTAATGAAAATGCTTTACTAGATGACTTTATTAACAGTGCTAATTGTAGGTGGCAACAAAACATATTGATTTTCATGTGATCCTACTCGAGACAGGACGACGTAAGCAGCCATATGCTTATGAGACAAGCACATTTTGCTTGGGTCAATGCCAGCCATCGAGAAAGTTTGTCCCTGGGATTAATTTATTGTAAGGGCAAACGATATTTTCACGGGAAATTGTAACCTTTTAAAAGATATAGGCAAATTCGACGGTATCATCTAGTTCCGCGGAACATGCAAGAGCTGTCCGATTTGAGTAATTCAAAAAGTTATCTACAGGTATTGGGATAAGGATTAATACAAAAGTATGGTTATCATAAACTGATTTTGGTCAGCTTTTTTATTAACTTAAAATGTAAAAAGTGGTTGGTGTCATAACTACAATAGTTAGACTTATGGCATGGCGAGGTCTTATGTAGATGTTGATATGTGATATGTTGATATGTGCTCTAATATTGTAGAACATTTATTTTGTTATATCGTGTATAGTTTTCGAAGCGTACGCAACGAAAATAATTTTTAAGATTTATTTTTTACGCCTTGGTTCACATTACTGAAGTTTTAGCAAGGATCCCTTATTTTTTCTAGTAACAAATATAGTCAACAAGTAACAACAACGTTACTTGTTGTTGTTACTTGTTGTTTGTTTACAAACAAACAACAAGTAACAAATACGTTACTTTGGAATAATGTAGAATTCTAATAGTGAGAGATTTTTTAAATCGGTTCCGTAGTTTTTGAGTTTATTAATTACAAACATACAAAGTTTTTCTCTTTATAATATTAGTATACATATAGATGAATTTGACGGTGGTAGAACTTTTTGTGGTTCGACTCCGGAAGCACCACCGCCACACCTATTTCTGCCTAATAACAGCTGTGTTATGCGCTGTTGTGTTCTGGTTTGAAGGGTGTGGTAAGGGAGGCATACTTTTCCGAGGCATTCCATCTTAGTCCTCAGGGGTAGCAACGCAACTATGGCTAACCTTGGGTGAGACTTTGATCTTAACTAGGGTTGATTACAGATGTCCATGGGCGGCAGTAGCCACTTACTATCAGGTGGGCTGCATGCTCGTTTGCTACTTCCATACTATAAAAAAAAATGAGCAGGCGGTCGAGTGATGTGGGGCAGAGAGGGCGGACTCGCCGTAGGCATCTCAAGGAAAGAACGCTGGCTCGCTGAGCTTTAAAATGTTTCGCTGCTACTTACTTCTAACGACGACATCTCAAAATCTATTTATCGGATTGATATAGTGTAAACGGCAATCTGCACTAAATGCCTAACCTCACTAACATATTCATTTGGATAAGGATAAATACTGAACTAAAGAAAATAGGTTTGAAAATAACGTAATGTTTTAAATTAAAAATTTGAACATAATAGTGGTTCTTGTAAGTGAACTGTAAGAGATAGAGATTTGCTATCGCGAACTTATTTGTAGCATTTTTATAGATTTTGAATTCGTTACATCGTCATTACATTACTTAACTGTATCTTTGCTAGTTTACGGGGTGTTCGCGTGGAAAGCTCTCCGTTGGCAAGATTTTTGCGACCTCTTCAACATTTCCATATCGCCATATTTCTTCTAATTTACATAAAAGCATAATGAATTTTATACCTAAACCTTTCTTAGAATTCCCACTTTCTATTGTTGAAAACCGTATAAAAATCAGTTTGGTAAGTCGAGTTTATCGCTTTCAGACAGACAGAGAGACGCGGCTGGAGGACTTCTTTTTATAATATTTATAGACTAGCTGAATCATCCATGCTTCGCTACGCGAAAAAAAAAATAGGTTTTGCTCGCTAATCGTTGGAGGTACATGTAAAGTGATAAGGATCTTCCTGGAAAATTAAATGTTAACCTTGTATATGCCATCAAAAGTTTATTATTTTTCAGCGTTCTCTTTTGATGTCTACGGGCGCAAGTAAACCTGATTGTTGGCGTGGCGAGGCTTGCCGTGGCGACGGGTTCGCCACACCGTTTACAGCCACATCGTACACAATACAACATATAGACTGTACATATACCATAGGTATATACTTGAAATTTATATTGAATGTTTGTATTTAAAGAAAATAAATAGTCATCGTTTTCTGTAAAAAAACCGACGTATTTAATTTATTCATTATGCTATATATTTCGTTTCTGTCGCAATTTCTGCCATGCGTCCCGTAACGGCTATTTTTATTTATTTAAAATGGAAATATGAAGGTCTGAAACCAAATTTTGTAGTGGCGTCACTAAAACAGTCGCCATATTTAAATAGCGAAAATATAGAAATTAAGAGTATCCCATAGACTCACCAGCTAAATAAGCTACACCCATGCAAAATTTCATGTAAATCGGACCAGTAGTTCTTGCGTGATTGAGTAACACAGTCTTTTTTATATATTTGTAATTTGTTTTATCAATATCTATATATTGATAGAACAAAGTAATGCTGTCACATACAAATCTTCATTTGTAATACATGAAGTGGTGGTTAATAAGTGCACTTCAGATATACAACCAGTGTACATATATTTAGATTTTTTAATAATTGACTTCATCCATGGAAGTAATTTTTCACAAAATTCATTTTCAAAGTGTTTCAAGTTTCTCAAAATGTCAATTAATACGAACCGGAAAAGTATGGCAAAGGTGTACAAAATAATTATAATTTTATAAGGAAACTTAATGCATTATTATCGTGCAAATTAATTACCGAAACAACTATTTTCGATTATTTACCTCAAATTCGAGTCTTAACAATAATTTACATGAGAAATAATAATATTATGTTTAAATAATGTTTTATATGAATATTTCTAATTATTGAGTATTAATGTCAGTTAAATTTTATGTTTGACTATTAACTTAATGGTAAATTGTTACTTCCGCTCATAATAATAATAATCATAGGTTATACCCGAAACCGATCACAGATGCGTTGCCACACGCGAGAATAATTCACGCCCGTGGACTGAGATGGACACATATAAGTTAATATAAGTTAGCCGGCGTCCATACCATTCCTACGAAATTCAGAGCTCTAAGCTACTAACTAGTAACATAGTTAAAACATTGAAACAAAGACCCGACTGCTTAAAACGAAATGCATGTTCATAATAATATTTATTTAATTTATCACTTATATGAGTTTTGTCAAGATAGTTAAGCAAAAGTATTATAATATTGTCGTAATAGTAAAAAAACATCCCTCCTTCTCCCATTTTCCTCTATTTCCAGACGCTATTTAAAAAATCCTATATAGCCTATGTCACTTTCCAAACTGAGAATAATCTAATGATATGTCATACGTCACAATCCGTCAAGTTGTTTAGGCTGTAGCGCGTGCCAAAGAAATGGACATACATATAAATAAACATAGATACATACATACATACATGTAAGCTTACATACACACATATGCTCGAAAAACACCCTCGACATATCGTCATCATAGCTGTCATATCGACCCATCGACAAACATACATTCTTACAAATTTTCATCTTTGTTATATTAGTGAGATTGTTGGGTAGGGATTATTAGATTTAGCGTATAGAGGACTTTAGGCACAGGAGATAATATATGCTTCTTACTTCTTTCAAGTTGTTACTAAATTAATGTAAAAAATCTTAATAAAATTATAAATGTAAAAGTTTTTGGAGCATGGATGGATGGATGGATGTTTGTTGGTCTTTCACGCATAAACGGCTAATCAGATTTGAAAGAAACTTAACATTAATATAGCTTATAACATCAGAATGAAAAGTATAATGTTCAAAGATATAGTTTGATGCGGATATAATATAAAAATATTACAGTATTACAGGAAGTACATTGCAAATAAATTTGATCTCTGACAGTTGTAATGGCTTACGTTGCATATACCGTTAGTTTAGCTTTAAACTGTTCTAGCTAAACGACCGCGACAACATCATTCGACTCACACGAAGATAATGTATCGTTGTTTTAAACAGTTATAGCTAACCAAAAGTCCGCGACAGCATATAATTATCTTTTATGAGAAATACATTACGGCCAATACATTTGGACATAAATACATTTAAATACCTTTGTACGATATACAAGAAATTATAATTTTAGTTAAATTATTTTATCAAAATTTCGTCATGTTTAGTACTTACATTAGACAGATAAACTTTCTTTTATGCTAAATAATTTGGAGGAATTATGATTAAAGTTACCACGATAAGTAATGCTATGCAGCATGTCATTATAACAGGCTGCAAAAATGCGATAAGCTCCAGTTCAAATAGTTCCTGAGAACTATCACATCGTAAATCCTATACAAGTACAGAGCACTGAGGGAAAGATGTTCCAACATATGATAGCCAGTGCATATACATACCCTTAGTACTAAATCCTTGGACGGTAAGGGACAGTCATCTAGTAGGATAGTGATGGCGGACGGGCCAAACGGGTCCTCTAGTGGGACTACATTAACCATGGACGTGACCACTTGGATCCAACCCTCCTCTGATTCGGCTATGACATGTAGTTTCACCAGGCAAACGGGAGATTCTTCTTCACTGAAACAAAATATGTAGGCATGTGCTTTTATCATCAAAAAATTAACAAAAACATCATTGGAGTGTTAATATTGTACAACTCCATCTTTTAAATGTGACATGTCATATAACTTGCAATGCATTTACAAAATTATAGTTAGCTCATGTTGTTGATACATTCAGACATACAATAATTCTATTAGCAAATTACAATTGAATATAGTATAACATCTATTAACACCATTTCCTCATATACAGATTAAATTAACACAGTTGGCTTATACCCGCAGTCTGATATTAACGCTAAGCTTTTTTCCACAAAACTACTAAATGTATAATTAAATTAAAAGACTAGCCTTGAATTCAAGTATTATTTGCATTAAGCAACTCAAAAAAATTACTCACAGTTACATAAATGATTATAACACTTTGTAATCTTTCTGTTGTTGTTTTTAAAAACTTTAGAAATTTTATCTCACTGGGAATCTTCAGTAGCTTTGTAAACATAAGTTATCAGTATTGTTGAAAAAGAGCATGATAGGCTAATTAATTCGCAAATATTATTTAATAATGTAGATTAAATTCGCATTGCATACTTTTTCAAAGGGACCAGCAAACATTTTATTACTTAAAAATCGAAGGATATTACTCAAAGGATATACAATGTGTGATATACAATTTAAAATTTTCTAAAACATAATTATACATTTCCAAGATTATTGTCTGGTACAATTTTTATAAGTAAAGTTAATTTGAAAATATTTACTTATCCATTCATTAAAGGCAGGCATTTGTAAAATGTGACAGTAAAATTGTATATATCAATAACACTGTATGGGTAAACGGTACAAGTGTGCATTTATTTACTTATTGAATATGAGGCACAACATACTCAGCAAATGACAACATCAATGCTAAATAAAATGAAACCAAACAGCTGTTTTTAGTTATATAGACGACCCGCATGGTGGAGCAGTCACCATACCGGTCTGACACGCAGTGGGTCCCGGGTTTGATCCCCGGCCAGACAGACATTTGAATGATGAGTTTCGATTTCTGTTCTGGATCTGGGTGTTTGCGTATACCCTTTTTGTGTGTCCATGGCACTGGCACAGGAGAAAATCCTACTGTGGGGCTATGAGTGTAGAAAGCGTTTATGTTTATGGAGAATATAGCATAAAAAATGAGTCCTTTTTAGTTTTGATTACCCTGTATTATTCAATACGGCCAGCAAGAATCACATACCTTTAAATTCTCTGTAAGTCTTATCTATGCTGATGTCATAAAGGAAGTATTTCTAAATGTCGCAGGTGCATCCCTGCTAAGTTGGCATATTTGGTATGTATAAATATACAAGTTGAATGGAAGCCACAACATACAAAACACATAGTTTATATTTTATTTAAATCCAATAAATTAAAGCTATTTAATATTATGATATTATAGTTACATCCTACTTTTCACAACAAAAATACTACCACTGAACTGCCTAATATTACTTTGGTTTGAAGAGCATTTTAAACATTATAAGACATTATTCTTTTCTACAGCATGGAAATAGCAAAGCATTTTTAGTTAATTGTTTCCAATCATATCAAAAGTTAAAAAATTAAGTCCTTTGAAAGCTGAGGTCAGTTACCATCAGTTAGATCGGTTACCATCATAAATGACCACGCAAGCAGTTGACTATTTCTATTTTGACACTTGGATGATGGACAGATGACTGATAATAATAATGAAAAAATGAAATACATACTTGTCAACAAATGTTGATATAAGAGTCAGCATCTCAATGATGAGCCGGTCAACAGTAACAGATTCCACCATTTTGGGCATGCGCACACGAGGCTCCACTCCTTGCTGAGACCGTGGTGAGGGCCTAGCTGCCGAGTATACCTCTGTGTCGTTTGGTGCCATGTTTTTGCAGCAACAATGACCCATTACCTAAAACATTTAAAGACATGTTATTAATTTAAAATAATTTTTAGAATTTGAGGGAGAGTAGTTTTTTAACATAAACAATCAATTTCATACTGTTATTTGATATATTGGCACACCGGCAGTTATTTAAAACACAAACAATTCATATTATATTTATATAGATAAAAGCAGTACAACAGAAAATATTAATATCAGAGGTATTTATGAATTGAAATTTTGTAAGGAATACTTCATTAATTTTTTTTACTTACAAGAGAGGGATTTCAACGTACAATATTAAAAACTTGATAACACAATCACTTACAGACCACTAATGCGACATTATATCTTAATAAAAACTTGAAATCTGTTTATATTCATAACAACATTCATTCGTCTAGATTAATGCAAATAAGCACATAATAGGAATGGGCAATCTTATAAATTGAATGAGATCTTTTGAATCTGATGAATGATTCATAACCAATTGAATTCATCTAAAATCTGAATTGCATGGGTTTGCATATACTCTACAGAGAATATCTAGAAATCATTTAATCAAATTTTCACTGATGGTTACAATTGTTGCAACTGATATGTTTAATGTACTAAATATTAAACTTAATCATTGATTTTTGGGATTATATAATTATTTATGAACAAACACTAGTCTCCACAAATTTCAAGTTTCTCACTTTTTGATAAGTGTTTATGTCAGTAATAAATAATAAAAAAATATCTTGTATTTTATTTTCTTTTAAAACACAAATCTCTAAAATAAAAAAATAGATATTAATGAATTAAACTTCCCAAATTTTTTATGTTATATCCGACTCGTAGTGGAAAATTTATTTTATTCTCGGGTTTTCAAAATCACATTAAATATTAAAGTAATTATGTGATCAGTAACACATAGTATGTAACTATTATATGGATCGATACTTCGTACTTGTGCGTTATAAATGAGCCGTGATTGTGATCTGAGTATGACCGTCTTCAAAGTCAAATTGATTCTGGATTGTTGAAAAATACTGACCATTAGGCAACAAGTTTCCAGTACTAAATATACCTATCAGCTAAATAATATAACAATGAACACGTCGGACAATACATAACATCTGGTTTAAAATTAATAAAGCATAATACATACCAGATCTCGCTACTCATTTCTTAAACAAAAAGAACTAAAACAAAAAATGCACGCGAATGTTGAACTCAAACGAAATTATCTGAACACTGCATTTTTATAAACAATCTCAAATGAAAGATCTCTTGCATACGCGATACGTGTGTGAGTAGGATACAAAATGTCAAACGGCCATCTATCTTTCTAATGTCAAATGTGAAGAAGTCTATGGCAGTGCTAGTTGGTAGGGTTGCAACAATTTTTAATCCATATTATCATTATTAATTTATTGGTGTTATAGGTGTGAAACAACAACAAGATTCACATAAATTGTTATGAAATTATTATTACTCGTTTTTCTATATCTTTTGTGTCTAAGTAGCATCTAATTTTTTAAAATTTGTCTTAAAAAACTTCCTTAAAACATATAATAAATAAAGAACAATGACTGTTAAAAGTGAAAATATAGTATATAATTTATAAGATTGATTAACGTGCCCTTTACTGATTGTATCTGTTCACGTCTATAGACTTTTCAGATCATATAGTCTGTCGATTAGTGTTTCACGCGCATGCGCGGTTGTTTTGAAATTGGGCGGCAATATTCAATAATTATTTTACAAATTCAAATGTTTCGCATAAGTTTGGAGAACAATGACAGGTATGATATGCATTGTCTCTATCTTATCTTGTCTTTATATATATAAGAAATTTCCACCTATGTATTGACTCATCACGATATCTCTGGAACCATAAGACCTTTTTTTTGTTTTCGAGGGGAACCTTCAAAAGGTACCTGACATATTCTAATCCCGGAACTAGGTAGGAGTATTCTTTCGGCGAGTAGAGGTCAGCTTAGAAAGGATTTTCTGATATTCTACCCCTAAGAGGGTTAAATAGGGGATGAAAGTTGTATGAAAGTTCGTCAATTTTGATGCAAGCTCAATGAAACTAAGTACGTAGCTTTGTGGTTTGATATAATGAATTATCTATTTCACCATTTTTGAAAAATAAACTTCTAAGAGGGTTAAATAGTTGACAATTCTTTAGGCGGTCCGCCAATTTAAATGCAAGCATAAATAAACTTGATATTTGGCTTCGTGGTTGGATAAAATGAGATACCTATGTCACCGTTTTACGAAAATCAACCATTAAGAAGGTTAAAAAGAGGACGAAATTTTAAGAATGTTCGCATATATGGATGCAAGGTTAATGAAATTTAGTATTTAGCTTAATAGTTTGGCAAAATCAGAATATCTAGTTCACCGTTCAAGGTAAGTTTTGTAAATCGATTACAAAGAGGGTGTAAAATGGGTTTCCAGTTTGTTAGTAAGTCCATTTTGATGCAAGCAGTATGAAACTTAGTATTCGGATTCTTGGATTGGTGCGGTGGAACATCTTTTACACCGTATTTTTTTAATCAACCCGCACGGGGGTAAGTTGTAAGTTTGAAAGTACGCTTATTTTACAGAAATCCTATCAGTTTTAAATAATAGAACACCTTTAACATTTAACTTTTTTTCGAAAAGTTATCCCTTAAGTGACAAATAAGGGTTGAAAGTTTATTTGGACTTCCACTGGTTTAAAAAGCTCTAACACCTAATCTAGTTAGGATTAGGTTCTATTGATAGAAGTAATGTAAATAGGCGAAGCGAGGTCTTATAAATGATTTTCTGGAATCTTCACCCTGTACGGGATAAAAGGGGGGATAAAACTCTGTTTAGGATTTTAAGGGTCCAAGTCCAAGAAGCGGGAAAAAGAGATAACAACTGATCTCCCTCATCAAAAACGACTGATACAAGAACTCCAGTTCCAAGTCAGACGAGGTTATAAAAGGTCCAACGCCAGACAGATTGCGGTTGGAAGCAAGTCTACCCATGCCGCCTCATGACAAAACTCCTATTAGAGAAGGTCTATATCCAGTAGTGGAACTCAAAAGTTAAAAGGATGGATAGATTATATTACTTAATGAAATACATACTTGTCAACAAATGTTGATATAAGAGTCAGCATCTCAATGATGAGCCGGTCAAAAGTAACGGATTCCATCATTTTGGGCATGCGCACACGAGGCTCCACTAGTGGAATATCCAGTAGTGGAACTCAAAAGTTAAAAGGATGGATAGATTACAGTTACAGTTGATTATATTACAGTCTGCGCGAAAGACTTTGCGGACACTGCTAGTATATTATAAAAGACTGTTAAAATAATAACCGAAGTGTTCTTAAAAAACATTTTTGCATGAAGAGATGATGATCCGTGAAAATCTACGAAATGTAAATAAATGAAAAGCACAACTTGAAACGTTGACAATATTAAACAAAATATTAACTGTTTATAGTAAAATTTAACGATTATAATCATGTACGAATTAAATTAAGATTTATTTAATTTGAGTTGTAAATGATTACAATCGTTAAAGTGTAAAATTACTGATCCCTAACTTAATCATTTACAATATTGTCAGATTTTGAAGTGAGAATTATCATTATGATTTTTAATTTTAAGTTTACTATGAATCAGTTTTCATAAAAAGCAAAGATTATATTAATTATTACCCTGAACCTACATAGGTTCAGGGTAATAATTAATAAGCATTGACGAGAAAACTCTCGTCAAAGACTGATTTGATGACATTTTTATAACCGTAAATGGTGGAGCACACGCCCCTTAAAATAAGGATATATTTTAATAAATTTCATTATCATCCATTATATGGAGATACTCTGTTATTGTACGATGTAAAATTACACATTATTCTAAAATATTGGAGCACGCACAAGAAAAATCGTAAAAAAAATATAAGAACTGATACCTACCTCGGTTATTTGGGAAAAAGTGATACCATCTAATGTGAGAATTACAGAACAGAATACTTACTACCTGTCAAAACTTTTAAAATTCAAACCTATATTGGTAACCCCATATAATTTTCCTTGATAACTTAAAGGTGTACAAGTATCTTTCTACATAGACATCATTCGTCTTAGTCGGATTTTTTCTAGGTTCGTCCTAATTTGTGATACGGATTTGTGTTCCACTAAACTTGAAGGTATTTTTTGTGATTTTATCTGGGTATTCTTAACGAAGTTTTATGATTGAGGATGAGGCTTTTTAGGGAAAAAATGAGTAAAGTTAGAATTATTATATTAATTATTTATACGCGTGCACGTGGTCGCAGGGACACGATAGATTTTTTTCTATATAATAAGTAGCATACGAACAAGTACTACACCTCAAGGTAAATGGCGACTGCCACCGCATCACTGTTGAAATCTAATCTTTTCAAAGGCAGTGGCCAATTACCATCAGATTGCTTCTATAAAAATAAAGATATCCGCTTATCACTTATTCCATTACTTATTCTATTTTATTTTTATGCTTTATAACTTAATTCTTAACCATAAATAGCTTGCAGTACCCTGCATCATTAGGTTTGAGGAGTCGAAGGTCAGAATGTTAATCTTTTATCACTGTATAGTAATCTTACTGCATATACGTAAGTACCAAATGGCCAACTTCTATGGTCTACGTTCGAAGAACCCCTGCATTATTAGATATTCGATAATATTCGATAGTAGTCAAAAATTTGATAGTATGTCTCTGCTCAGTAATCTTATAATAAATATTCGTAAACATCGAACATCTAACTTCTTTGGTTTTGGCTAGCAGTTCCTCTTCATCATCAGGATCGAGGAGTAGAAAATCACATTTTTCGTTATATCATTTCATCCTAGATACCTAATGTTCATTTCAAGTTTCATGAGAATCGGATTGGTAGAAGTTGAGTTATTCGTCTATATGTCGCGCAAACACTAAATGCAAATTTAAGACTTATGTGAATTGAAACCAATCAAAATGGGACCCCACGGGAAGTACCAGCTTTCAAATAAAAAAAAAATGTTAAATTCGGTTCATTCAGTCGAAAGTATCAAAAGGTTCGAATTGAGAACCTTCTCCTTTTTTGAAGTCGGTTAATAATTCCTTAAAAATATAATATCCGTAACCGAAAGTAACGGATAATCCGAAATACTTAATTACATATCCGTAACCGTATCTGAAACCGATATAATATGATTCCTATATCCGTATCCGTATCCAGATCCGAAATTTCTTATCCATAACATCCCTGGTCTCTTTTGCCATACTCTTCGAAACAGAATATAGCAGTGGTTAACTTTGCTATTATAATTTGACGACCTGCGTAGCGGAGCGGCCACCATGTCGGTCTGACACGCAGTAGGTTCCGGGCTTGAGTCACGGCCAGACCAGACATCTGAATGATGAGCTTAGAATCTGTTCTGGGTCTGGGTGTTTGTGTATTCGTCTTTGAGTGTCCATGGTACCCACGACACAGGAGACAATCTTAGTGTGGGGCTACGTGTGTAGAAAGCGTTTGCTATTATTAGGCAGAAATAGAGGTGGCGGTCGTGCCACCGGCGTTAACCAAAAAAGGTTCTGTCACCAAATTTGTACATTAGGTTCATTTAATGATGTAGATACCTATTAATAAAGATTTTTAATATTCCTCTCCTAAGGGGTTAAATAAGAGTCGAATGTGTTTACTAGTCCGCGCGTTCTAATTCCCGGACAATCACATGATATATTTCAGGCCGTATGTAATGTGTATTTAAAATACTACACACTTTTTTACCTACTGGCCAATAAAAAGCTATAACATGTTTATTTATACATATAAAAATATTAAACATAAATGGAGGCATGATCTGACATGCCGGGCGAAGGGCCAAGCAATTCCCTTAGTAGGCACATTCTATTTACGATATCGGAAAAGTGAAAAACAGGTTATATCGGATTCTACGACGGCCTTTTCCATTAGTCTAGTTTATAGGAATCCGTAACGGCAATAGCCGTTCCCCCAGTAACTCGCTATCAATTAGCTAGATTGAATATAATTTCATTTCAATTTGTCAATAATGAATTAGCGCCTATGCCTGGACGAGTCTAAGAAAAGGAGTAAACAATTAACAACTTAAACGATATAATATAAATATAACTATGTAGGTACATGATATAAAGCTGGAGAGTTCCTGGTGTGAATCCTTCGATTATGTGGACTCAAATAAATATCTTTTCTCCGAGTTTCCATATTCAAATGAATATAAATTTAGTTATTGTGTGAAAATACTATTATTTATAAACTAAAAATTTATAAATTGAATATAATTTTTTTTGAGTGTGTATGATTAGTTCCAGATTCAAAATTCATTGGTTCAAGCTTCAACCGTTTGTACAGAACAAAGGCAAAATCACCACTATTTACTACACAGTTATAGCCTTGTGAGTTGTGATTGAAAGTTACATCATCGGGAGGTCCGAAGATCAAAGGCACGCGCTTCTGATTTTTCGTTACATACTTATTGGGTGGAAATCGTGAAAAAATCGACAAATATAAGTTTTTAAAATTGGTTGACATGTAGACAATAATTTGAACTTAGCTAGCGTGGAAGACTACACTCTGTCACTCTGATAGTAGGTCTGGTGCAGAGGGACAGTGTAGATCTCTACCGTAAAGGGATCTTATTAAGTTGACGGATCGTACCTTTTCCGGTATTAGTAGAGCGGGTAGTAATAGCTATAAATAATATATCACTACTTCGCATGAATACCAGCACAATTCAAATGTATTTTTATATTTTTGTCCTTATGATATTATTTCAGAATTGAACACTTGGTGCTCTAAATTGTTTCTGGTTAACAACGGTGTTTTTTTTTATTCATTAATTTCTTAAATGTATTCTTTAATATATAGAAAAACAAAAAGCATTTTACCCTGGCTCTTCTATATAATTAGCATTTTTGTGTTGAGTTTTATTCATGCAAATCAGTGACCAAAGTTCTCCTTTAAAGCCGGTGATACATTGGCGACTCCTCTGGTGTTGCAAATGTCCATAGGCGACGGTGACTATTTTCCATCAGGTAGCCTAATCGTTAGGTTTAAATAAATAAAACTAGTAACATCGTTAAAAACATTAAAACAAAAAACTCGACTGCTTAAAACGAAATTTTAGTTCATAATAATACGTATTTAATTTAACGCTTATATGTGTTTTTGTCAAAATAGTCAAGTAAAAGTATTATAAGATATATATCTAGCTTGGTCTATTTAATAGCTTTCATTTGATACCCATATTGTCGTAATATGTCGTATACATTGAAGAGCCTTATCTTTACGCCGTAGTTGTAAAGGCAAGGCTGTTTTGACGACCCGCGTGGCTGAGCGGTCACCATACCGGTCTAACACGCAGTGGGTCCCGGGTTCGATCCCCGGCCAGACAGACATCTGAATGATGAGTTTAGANNNGTGTTTGTGTATTCGTCTTTGTGTGTCCATGGCACCCACGACACAGGAGAAAATCCTACTGTGGGGCTATGAGTGTTGAAAGCGTTTATGTTTACGTTTATGTT
>MOOZ01000122.1:1872505-1897763 GCA_002930495.1 Cecropterus lyciades | reverse complement strand
AGGTGAGACTTTGATCTTACCTAGGGTTGATTACAGATGTCCATGGGCGGCAGTAGCCACTTACCATCAGGTGGGCTGCAGGTTCGTTTGCTACATCCCTACTATAAAAAAAAAAAAGTGGTTGTTGCGTGATCGAGTAATAAACAGACATACGGACACACACCGTCTTATTTTTATATATTAAGTATAGATTATATGAGATTGTGCATTACTAATTGAAGCAACAATTAATCGAGTGAATAAGCTTTCCCGGTGTATAGTTCGCCTCAAACGGTCCGATATTGATGTTCCGTCAATTTATGAGCACGTCACGTCGGCTGTAACGTCATTGTAATTGTTCAGCGTTGCCTTTATAATGTAATTTGAAGCACAAAATATTCACCATTTATTCAAAAGCAATTAACAATATACTTTAGTTTACTGTTTTTATTATGAAATTTTATTTTAATTAAACATAATTATCTGCATTGGCTAATTTTATATAAACCATACTTAAAAGAGGTGTCGATAAACTTTACATATCTTTAATATAAAATATGAAAAACTCGTGAGCAATCGTTAGCAATCTTTGTTAACGAATTATACATGTTTTTAACCCTTGACACAAAAAAAAGTGTTTTATATGTTTGACGTTAGTATCTTTTGTATCTGGGTATTTCTACTCGTATCTGTAGAACCGAAGCTGATTCAGGATATTCCTTTAAGAAATGGTGTTTCAAAACGAGCGCAAACTGTAGGTGCAATAATTTATTGAATCATTCTGACTGTGTTACTTTCCGGCTCTATCGTCAGACCAGTTCAGTGGCTTATTTATATTTATTGTCATATAAATAAAAGTGAATGCTTTTAGCCGAATTGAAAATCAGGATGTTGATCATTTATGTACGTGATATTTGTTTTTCGATAGACCGATTACTCCAGTTACTGATTCTCATTCTGTAAGTAACGAAACAGGATAATTTAAATAAAGTCTAACACTATCATCAACTTATAATAATGTAAAATCACATTTACTTACGAATTGAGTAGCTACATACACACACTTATTATAGACGGACACAATCTTCAAAATATTATTAATGATATTAGATTAGATTATACATAGGCGATCTCATAATACATAATCACCATCATCAACATCATGTGATAATATATAAATATAGTTCATGTAAACTATTAGAATAATAAAAAACCTTAATCAATGCTTCATCAGTTTTCACGGGGTTGTCAGTGATCGGCCGTTTTAAGATAATGAAAATAATTGTAAACTAAGATTATGATAAATAAATAGTTGTGATAATATTCAAAGTTTTAAACGCCTTCTGATTAACCTGAGAGTGTACGCCGTTAACTCGATCGAAGTCCTCGTTAGCGGGAGATCTTGAATTCGTTTTATAAACCCCTCTCACCATCAACGATGTAGAACAAAAAGCGAATTAACTTGTGATGCTTCAACAGCTACATGTACGAATATTACAACTAAAAAAAATCCAATAACTTACGTTCTAGTCATTAATTTTACAAGTTTAAAACAATGATACGTGGCATTATTTAAAATTATAATATTTTTTTGTAATGTTCTGTCTAAATAGACTTTTTTGGCAAAACATGCCATATGGTAACTACGTGAAGGAATGGCGGATCGTATACGGAAGTTATTTCTAAGACCTGTTCTTCGCGGGCCGCAAAGGAAAAGTTATTGCGTGATCCGCGGGTCGCAAGAAAAGTGACGCGGGTTGGCGAACGTTGGTCAAATGGATAGCCTCCGAATGTGAATCAAGCTCACATCGGACACGGTTACAAACCCTCGGGTCGGGTGGTAGGATAAGCATGGTTCGACCGGAGGGGATCCACGTCCTATTTCCAACGAAAATCGTTTCTTGCTTTTCGATGGAAGGGTGTGGATGACAGTTCACTTTTCACGTTCACAGGCGACAATCATAGTTCTCAGGAATAGCAACATATCTGTGACTGACTTAAGAACCTCTCTTCTCTATGGAATTACTTATAGATAATTATTATAGATGTCCATGGGCGACGGATGACCAAATATTATATAGTACATCTTATTGCGGATAAGAACTGCAATCGTAAACAGATTAAATATTTACATTGACGATTATTTGTCCTATAATATCTGTAACTATTACATCACGGCATGTTTTAAATAGAACATTATATCCAGAGCTAGATCCAGGCTAGGTAAAAATGGCACTGAAATTATACTTGATAGTTATCCATAATGTTATCTATAGCGAAAACGAAGTATATCAAACCGTATCTGACCATCTTAGTAGAAGTATGATCTAAACCGTTTTTTTTTCTTTTTGGGAGCCAACTCAATCCGAAAATTTAATGCATTGGATTTGTGACGAATATTGCTTTGTGATTTAAGACAATTTACGTACTTACAATTTAAGTTACGTACTGAGTAGGGACAGCAAAACATTCACCTACGAGAAATTTTGAACCAATCTTAGCAAATATTTGCCATAATTTGTGGTGTACACATACATTTTTTTAACGCTCATCTCTGACGATTGCTGTGTGTATCTCTGCGAATGACGCTTGAAGCGAATGATTCGTTACCCTCCGGGTAATACAGAATCACTTTATATGAAGGTTTATACTGAGCTTGCCGTGTATTTATAACTACAACTAAAAACAACAGATACGCAATAAAACACGTTTTTTATTAAAATCATTTTCTGCTTTTGAGTCTGTTGTAAAAAGGGGTATAATAAAGAAAATATATATGTTTTTATTGGATAATTTAAATTACTGTTCTAAAACGGTTAATGCGACAAACTTAGAATTTTTTCTTGTAAGTTAATGAACAATAACGCGTCAAAATTATATCGGCAATTTTACTCAAAAAAGCTGCGGCAATCATTCCAAAATTCTTTTAGATTCCCTCACATTTTCTTCTGCAAATAGCAGTAAAAGTAGCCCCGGATAAAATTTGGCTAGACTCGAGGCCCTAAACTAGTAATCGTGGTTTCGAACGACGCGATCGATTTACATTCTCGCCGCCGCCCGCAAACCCTTTTACCCTCTTAGAAACAGGCCTACGTAAGCGAGACGGATAAGGGATAAGGTTTACTCGGGATAAATCAACAAATTGAAGGTGGTAGAATTTTCCGCGGATCATCTGCGGTGCCAATTCATTACATGTACGCCAATTTCATTATATGTATTATATGCCTACCACCTAGTAGAACTCACCTTTTCAAATATTCCACCCTCTCTAGAATATCTGCCGAATATAACCAAGTGTGTGCACCAGCCGACGTAGACATCTTTCACGATAAATGTTACTGCTTCAAAAACAAATTGTCTACCTATCTCAATAGTTCTGCTTCACAAACATAATTAGCGTATATTTGTTCTAAATTTATTGTATATTTATTATTATTAGAATTTTTAATTTTCTTATTTTCATAAATTACATTTCTTACATAAGTAACACGTCTTCTCTTTTGTAAATGTTGTGTGTCTGTATGTTATGCTGTTGGCATGTCAAATAAATAAAATAAAATAAAAATAAAATGCCTAAGTAGTAACGTTTGTGCTATCATGTAATAGTCTGAAAGTGCTTGATGAGGACTAAAGTGATAAATGGTTTTCGTAAACTACATATTAGGTGTGAAGGAAGCCCTCACTGAAACTTTGCATTGAACACTCATCTTTTGTTTGATCGCGTGGTTGTTGGCTAGGACTGGACCAACTCAGACATACTATGAGTGAAAACGAATATGTACATATATGTATATATGATTATATATATATATATATATATATGTATATGATGTATATATACATATGTATATATGATTATATATATAGACTTGATTATATATATATAATCATGTCATTTCTTAAAATATAAACTTACTGTTTCATTATGAATGAACGAAAGAAATCGCAAAGTACCAACAATGTACGATCAGGTAGCTTTGTTCAATCAATCATGTAGCACACTTAACATTAACACTGAATGTTTTTATTGTCTTCTTACCGACTTCTTACGACTTAACAAACCGATAAATATAATAATTTATCGGTTTTTGTACCTTTTATTAAATACCGTTGTGAAATATGTAATTTGTTTCAGAACTTCTATTGTTGTACATTTTGGGATTTTTCGTTATTTTCAAACAACCGTGAAAGTAAAATGGGATCGTTACCTGTTTCTTGCCCTCGCTTTTCACTGGTTTTAGTGGTCCTTGGTAGAAAAATACCCAGCATTATCCCCGAGGCGACGACGTGCGTGACACGTAGCGCGCCGTATTGCCATTCTCGATATAACTATAGTATACGTACAGCTACTCTGAACATTTTACGCCTGTCGTTCAGCAATTTCTGTCTGCTTTTAATCAGAAAATATTTAGCCCTGTTCCCTTTGATTTTACAATATTTCGACACGCACACCCTTATCACATTTTGATATGACGTAGTAAGGGATAGAATTTTAATTATGGTTGCCACAACCAAGTGAAGACTTCTTTAGGCGCGTTGGGTATTTTTTCAGACGAGAAAATACCGTCGAACTCGCGTCAATGTCACCGTAACTGACATCTCTATACATAAGAATGTACGTATAATATGTATGTACGTACATACACATTCATGTTGGCCATATTTTTTTTATTTTCACTTCTGTCACTAGTCTATTATTATACTACTACTTATCATTATACTACATTAGTCTACATTATACCATTTTAACCTTTTTATTGAAACTAAATCTACATTTGAATATACACAACACCGCGCAAACTTCTGAAGATCAATTATAATACGTTATTGATTCTCAACAGGAATGAGATAACAACATCAAAGGTTTAGTTTAAAATTTCCACGAATAACATTATTATTACTCTGTAGAGTAATGTAAGACAAAACTGCTTAAAACAAGATTACAAAAATGTATCGCCTATATAATTACGCCTATATAATTAATTAATTAAAATCTTATACCTTTAATGTGGGTACATTAAAGGTATAAGATTTTAAGTAATTATTAAAGATTTTCGTCAGCATACATTGCAAGAACAATAATAATATAGTGTCAGTAAAACTTTTCCTAATAGCCATCTCAATCTATAGTATTTCACCTTGGAACATTAGAAATGTTAAAGAAAATAATATCTGTATTATTGTTTTTTTTTACATTCCAAAATAAAACTGTTATAGCTTCATGCATTTTAGAAATTCTACGTTTGTCTGTAAAATGTGAAATTCAGGATAACATTTCATATAACAATATTTTTTAATGAATAGGACAACACCCGTTATTATGATAAAATGAATTTTGTATTCAAATTTACTACCTTTCATTTGATATCCATATTGTAATGATTATATAAAAAATCGTCGCTTCCTCCTTTTTCAACTGTTTACAGGCGTTATTATTACAAATTAAATAGAGACGATTGCAATTATATGTCATATGTCACAATCCGTCAAGCGAGTTGGTCTGCAGCGCGTGCTAGAGAAATGTACATACATACATACGCTCGAAAAACATTAGCCTCCTTCTAACGCAGGCGGGTACAAAGATGTTATTTACTGAAAGCTGAAACATAACACGATTATTTTACAGGTCTTAAAATATAGGACGTATTCCAGTACAGAACGTATTCCAATCAGCCCTTTAAGATCCACATAAAAACATAGGCTGAAAGCTAATTAGCGCTTCACTCCTCTGTGAGACATTACAAAAGCCTGCGTTTTTTCATTGTTCACAAGTGGATGAGCAGGTGATTTGGAAGATAGCAACCGAAATTACGTTTCGTGTCAGTAAGATTTGAGTCCTAGTACCCAGGTCATAGCGCGGTGCTTCGATTCCATCACGGATTGATAATAGCGTCGTAGCTACGATGTTCAAACCATAGAAATATCTAAAAAAATATCTGAAAATGTAATGAATTGAGCTGAATTGAAATAAGCTAAAAATTAATTGTAATTGTAATTAAAGTGATATTAGTTGAATGTGAATTATTACAATTGAATTGACATTGACATGAAATTTAGATTAAAAGTAATTGTGACTGACTTGACATAAAATTTAAATTTAATTATAATTATAATTGGAATTAAACTAAATTATTATCATATCTTTATTGAAACTTTGTACTAAAATTAGATCTTAACTGAGTGTATTACAACTGACCTTAATTATCGGTATTTATATTAACACAATTAATTTAATATTTTATTATTTAGTCATTAAATGTCATTAATTATTCAGCATTGCAAAAGGCGGCGGATACCTATTTACTCCCGCATAACAGCTGAAGGATAACGATGTGGCTGAAAAACAGCGCTGCACAGAATTCCGATTCTGTGTTAGCAAATGCTGAGCCATCTCCTTTTATCTCTGCACAATTAACTTTTATTAACCTTTGTGTATTGTGTTATTATCTATAAAGTATATTATTATTATGAATAATGTCATTCAATCGTTTAAATTAAAAAAATGCGGCACATCAATTGATCTTATGTCCTCTGATTGGAATATTCTCGAACGGTCTTCGTAAGTCATTTGATCACAAGGTCTAATGTGATCTACGATTTGGTAAAACGTGCTCGCCAATCTAAAAATATTAATCCCCAGTGGTCATCGGTCCAATAGAAGTAGTCGGCCTCATCAATCGTTATCTTAACACGCCGTAACGCTTTTCAAAGTTCTCAAAAAAGAAGTGACTATACAACACCGTGAGTTATATTGCAAGAACAAGGTATTAAGACCCATTTTGATCCCTTAAAGCCTAAAAATATGTTTAAGCTAGGTTTAATAATTGCCAAATACTGAATCACAATTCGGCTCAGTCACATATGTAGCGAGTTCAGGTGATAGAATACTTCGTGCTTTGGCTAAGAACCTAACATACATAACCTAACATACATACATATAACAACAGACTTCTGTAGAGTACTATCTGTTGAATGAGTACAAGAACAATACACGTATCGGTAAAGATTTAACAATAACACATAATTAATCAAAAAATTCAATTTCCCATTAAATACGGCCATATTTGCGATTCCCTGAATCTACATGAGCCTATGATTTCGCCAATCGATCTTATAACCCTATTGTTAAGCCAATTACGATCATCTTTTTACCTGTTAAATCTGTTTCTTTTCTGTGTTGTGGCAAACGAAATATAGCATGGTTGGTCAGTATAAGAAACTCCTCTAAATAATAGCGGTTAAAAGGTTTTTAGTACTTTATCCGATATTCTTTGTTATTGTTTAACATACAACACGTTCACGGTTTGATCGGACCAATGAAAATAAAAAAAAAATCGAGGAATGTACGTTACGAGTGTGTTTGGCGATTTCGGGTCTATTAATATTTTTCATTCCATTCACCAAAGTGTGGACAAATTGTACAAAAAATTTCTGGTTAATAATGATATACACGGTATCGTTTATTACGATTAGGTACTAGATATGCCCAGCGGCATCACCCGCATTTAAAAGAAATTTAACTTCAAATTGTACTTTTGTTAGAATAAATGAAATGTTTAATTAAGATACGGGCTATCAAATTAGTAGTTTCGGTTGGATGCGATTTTCTATACAAGCGATGAATAGAAAAGGGGATTTTTTCTTTTGATCCGACAGACTTATTCTTATCTCATCTTTTATCTCTTAACTATATTCGAATTTTAATTCGAATGGGTAAGATTAACATTCAGGTTTTGTATTTTTTTCCACGCTACTTTTTAAATTCTTTTTTTGTTATTGTCTATTGTCTGACAAAAAACAAACGCAACAAAAAAAAAAACAAATCAGTCCAGTTGTTCGCGCGTGAGGCCATGACCAAGTCAAATGGGGATTCATTTATATGTTTATAGGTACTAGCAGGCTCGCGCCTTTCGTTGGGCCTAAAAAAATTGGTGTGGTTCTTAGTACTATAATATGTTAGGGTTCATTACCCAACTGGCAAAAGGAGGGATAGGATTTTACCGCATATGTATCTTCATATTTGCATGCCAATTTGCCGAAACACGTATGCGCTGTTATGTGTAATCTTGGTGTAACTACCTTTGTTTCTTACCTATCAAGTAAATATTAAAATGATTATGATTAATTAAGTTTTATTTTTTATTTTTTGTATACAATACTTGATGTAGTGTTATAATATTAATGAGATAAACCAACATATATAAAACTATAGGAAAAACAGTTTATTAAAAGAATGCCTACGTAGGCAAAGGAAATCTTGTCAGGGTACAGCAGCTTTTTAAATGAAATTGACAAATCCGTTGGAATCCGAGTACCCGCGAAATATGAGCAAGTTTTCTCACTGCTGGGGCGTGAGCGTTTTCCATTTTATATGTTATGTATTTGTCAAATTGCGTTCCCCTGAACGTCCTCCGACAGCTACTCTCGAAGCCTCTACTACATTAGCTACTACGCTAATGGCAAGAGAGCGTGCCCAGCAATAGGATGACGTTTATTTCGAATAAAAAGTGACAACGCTAGACTATTCAGGGACTGCTATAAGCGAGGTTCACGAAGCTGATACTGTTTTAATTGGCAATTCCCGTGATTTTACTTTGAAGGCGTAAGGCGACATCAATTAGTGGACTTATGATACCGTACTTGATATTGTAAACGCAGATGAGCAATACTTCGTGAACGTGGGTTATTTTGATAAATTGTTAATGGGTATTTTCTATTCGTTTTCATAACATGACGACATGTTAACCACCGAGAAATTTAACAAATTAGTTTGAAACTAGTTTGTAACAATTAGTTGTAATACATTTCTTGGTGCGTTTATATTGTAATATTGACATGAAGATAAAACGAGATCTTATTTTATGGGAATAAGAATGACTTCAACGAGATCATAAGAGTAAACATATTATCTCTATTGTTATAATATATACTATGATAGCTTCAATTTATAAAATAACAGCACATGACTTGATGGTTAGTATCTTTACAACATAATTATCTATAATTTTATTTAACCAGTACCATTCTACTGATTTTCATTGAAATACGGCCTCTTATCCAAGCAATTCAGTGGGTACCATTAGCATTTTGACCAAATGGCGTACGTGCTGTAATATCGGTTTTTCTGACCTGAATTACATTATAGAATGGCGTCAGTTTGTAGAGTGACATAGGCTATATAATATTTATAAATAGGCGCCTGCAAATTGGGGAAAAAGGAGGGAAAGCTAGGTAGTAAATAAATGAAAGCTAGTGAATAGAACATTCTAAATATATATAAATTATAATACTTTTACTAGTCATTTTTAAGAAAACAACAAATAAGCGTTAAATTAAATATGTCACTATGAACATAAAAATTGTTTGAAGCAGTCGGGTTTTTGTTTTAATATTTTTAACCACATTGTTTAAATAATTTACAGAATATTATTGAGCGGCAAATAAACGTATATTCTTTGTTCGAAACTTAGTGCTTCGTTTGAAATAATATTCTTGGAAAACCTGGCTTAGTGCTTTTAACGATGCTTCTATGAAAACGAGCTTTGTCTTCAAACTGTGAGCTATTCGGATTATCTGAGCAAGCAACTTGCTGCTTAAGAACTCAAGAACATCGATCGAGAGATGTAATGAAATATTATAGTAGACTTCATTTCTTCCGTCTTTTTTTAACATCTTGTTAGACATAAGTGCTTTATTTAAAAGGAATCTGAAAATAGAATGGAATATAAAAAAAAGTTATATAGTAATAGTAAATTTTGAATAGATTTAAAATTACTATACAACTATCTAACGTACTATAAATCTATCTACCTAAGTAAAATTTTCCAGCATTTCATCCACGGAAAGATAGATAACATGGAAACGTTGATTGTTAGCAGTAGGTAATATAGAAAGAAAGAGAAACTGTCAAAACTGCCTACTAAAGTATTTTCCTGTCGCGCGTGTTACTTGCGTCTATTGTTTACATATTCACGTGTACACAGCGAGGAGACTGCAGCGAGTAAATTTATATTTGCGTGCGTGACGCGTGTGCGCACATAAACACGCGCGACAGGATAAGTTCCCTTACAGGAGGCAACTTATGGTAAAAAATGTAAGTATTGTACACATGCGTATGCTGTTTCCATTTCAGTTGTGGTATCATCAAAAAGTAGCTATAGTAGGAATCATATTTAAGTTCAAATGCGTTAAAAGAGGGCTTACTTACTATTTACTACTTAATAAAATCTTACGATAAATATACACATACAAATAAACAAATCCAGGAAATAATGTTTAAGTATTTTGTCACTATTATACTGAAAATTTCTGTGATATAGTAGACTCACACAAGCACACGTATACAAACCCTTAATTTGACTTAAGTAAAGTAAAGTAAAGTTAATAAAACTGACTGCATAACGCTCCTTAACTAAAAAGGGAAAACGATTACTCCTTAAATAAAAATAAATTATATAAATAAGTTTAAAGAACATAATCCTTCTTACGAAGTCGGGTAAAATGTGTAGAATTTTAAACATTTTACCCAAGAATTAAATTTTTATCATTAACTCAGATGGATAATCTCAAATAAGCTCGCCAGTACTTAAGCTTTATCTACCATGCTTTTTAATATCAGATTGCTTACACGGCGTTATTTTACCCGGGAGGGTAGTTAGCAACGACGTATTATGTCCCCGGTAATATAATCAATATGGATTAATTTAACGGGCGTTGCGCTCCTATCTTATACTGATACTAATACCAGTATGAAAAAGTAGCTTTATATATTTCACCTTTGCTTTTGCAAGATTTGATTAAATTTATATGGGTTTTAGACTATTATTATCGATGTAATACAATTTAATATGTACGGTTCTCACGACACATGGTTTTAATTCTTATTTTACTTTTTTTATTCGTATGTGATAAAGTAGGAGCTGACAAGGTAAACATTGCATTTAATTGTTGCTGAAGAATTCATTTAGGTTTGGATGATAATGCATGATTAGTTTCGAGATATTATTTTACATCCAACATGGCGGACGCCCCAAGATGGCAGACCTATTTTTAACGGTGAACTGTAAAGAAATGAAAAGTAAAAAAAATATTATTTATAAAAGTTGGCAGGACTCTTACGTAGTTGGTAGGACTTTAACGTGTATCTACTAGTGAAGTACAAGTATACAATGAAGCTTAAATCATTACTGCACAGTCATAATTTAAGGATTGACCACACGGATGGCTACAAGGATGGCTAGTAAATCTAATAATATATTTCATAATATTAAACGTAGCGGTGAAATATTGAGCTTGCACTATCAGACCATACAGCTCAATTACTTAAATGTCCCATAAAAAGTATTGCAACCCTGAATTGTGATATATATTTAGACGTGACTTCTCCCGGGAAATATGATAAAATTCAGAAATCATTTAAAATATTTAGCTTTCTCGGAAGTATATGAAGAGGATGAGCCAAATTTTACCCTATTTCACGAGTGGTTCAAACTACTATACGACCTCTGTTTTCCTAATATGAGAATTAAAATAGTATGTATAGCAAAACCAAAGTGGTTAACGCGTGAAATTAAGCTGTGTAGTAAGCGCAAGAGAGATCTACAGTGGAAACATCAATCGCATCCTTCTGAAAAAAATAAAAAACCCTACATAGAATGTACTAGCAGATATAAACGGATTATATGCCTGACACTAAGATTAAGAAATAACTTCTACATTAAATCTTCTACAAATAATACGAAAGCCTCTTGTCTTAAAAAAACAATAGGTCAGTTTTCCCAAAGCAAAATATAAATAAATAAATTGTTAACGGTAAGGAATTAACGTAACCTAAACAAATCGCGATATATTTTAATGATTATTTTATAGACATTGTGAAAACTAATTGTACAACAAATAATTCTTATATTCTTTTTTGACATCTAATCATGACACACCTATTTCTGTCTAATAACAGCAGTGTTATGCGCTGTTATGTTCTGGTCTGAAGGTCGTGGTAAGGGAGATATACTTTTCCAAGGCATTCCATCTTAGTCCTCAGGGGTAGCAACGCATCCGCGGCTAACCTTAGGTGAGACTTCGTTCTTACCTAGGGTTGATTACAGATGTCCATGGGCGTCAGTAGCCACTAACAATCAGGTGGGCTGCATGCTCCTTTGCTACTTCCATACAATAAAAATAAATGACAAAACAATCTTTATGACACCAGTAACTCCTTATGACATTCAAATTATTACTAGTTCTCTGAAAAATACAAGTAACCATAGCTACGACGAAATCATAAAAAAGTTTATAAAAATGTATCAACCATAATTGCTCCAGTAATATCTCATTTGGTAAACTTATGTCTCTTAAATGGTAGATTTCCGGAACTATTGAAAATATCCATCATTAAACCCTTGTTTAAATAATATAACCCATGATTTATTAGTAACTACCTTCTTATAGCACTATTATCAATATTTGCAAAAAAAAAAATGAAAAAATTATTTACAAATATATATAAAATTTTTGGAATCAAATCACATTTTTACGAAGGAACAATTTGGATGTAGACAAGGTAAAACTATCAGTATGGCCATATATAATTTTCTTACGAGTGTATTGTTTAAAATGGATAAAAGAATACCAGTTTCAGCACTGTTTATGGATATTACAAAGGCGTTTGACCACGTGTATGGCATTAGAGGTAAGGCGAACGATTTAATAAAATCATATCTATCATACAACAACTACCACAACTAAACAGATTATGCATAAAGAAAATAACCGGAAAAGTGTTCAAATCAGATTACAGAAATGTGTTTTATGGTGTACCGCAAGGAAGTATATTGGGTCCACAGTTATTCCTCGTATACATTAATGATTTGCTTCGGATAACCAATAATATAAAATTAAAAGAAACAAAATTAAAAACAAGCTTTTATTACTTGTTAATAAAATGAACTAAAAATTTGAAAATAATTTAAACATAATAATAAATATATAGGCACTTAAACTGCAACCTTTAACGATAAATTAAGCTTCTTCGTCTACGTCACAATAATCACATATCGTAGATACCTAATTATATATATGTATTTTTTATCAAACCCCAAATCTTTTATACCTTGTATTAATTCTTTACTTTTTTATCACAGACCCATATTTTTTTTTAATAAAAGCGGGTTCCATTTTTTTCTTTTGCAATCGCGATCGCGAATATAAATAATAAGCGATTTCAACTTAGTCCTCATGTGTAGCAATGCATCTGTGCCTACGCTCAGTTAAGACTTCGATCTTATGTGGGGTTGGATTACAAATGTCTAAATCAGGTGGACTGCATGTTTGTTTGTATTGTCGCAGTTAGTATTGCACTATTTTTAAATTTATGGATATTTATCAAAATATAAGGGCTATAAAAGCTTAACAAATAATTTATAAAAGCAAATAATAATAATATTCATAATTATTATTATAATTTATATCGTCACAGCTTCCACTCGGCAACAACGTCCCGGCCCTCTAAATAACCAATGTAATGAACAGTTTTGGATATAAGCATGTAGTAATAAACGTAATAATATACGATAAAGAGCGGTAAGACTAAAAGTCTATTCACACGTAGCAACGGGGGCGTTGCGAATGGGTTTGAAAATGAATAGTTTTATTAAGACAGACGTTTATATATTTGTCGTCAAACTGCGTCAATGAAACTGATCATCGCAGTTATAAGCGAAACCGCGTAGAGGCGGCTTCTACGTAGCATATTTTATTGTAGTTTGTACCACAATGCAACTACGTCGTAACCACAACGTAACCAACGAAATGGGCTGGTATTGTTACGTGTCAATAGGCTCTTGCTAATAGATTGCCAGTTCAAAAAACTTAAAATTTGTACCTGCTGTGCTGTTGAAGACTCCTCTTGGATGCACGATGAGCTGGTCTGCTGCTCGTCGAAATGACGAGATTTATACGTATTCGCATATATTTCGAAGCATTGAATCACGGGCTCTGGCGTCTGAAAAGAGAAATTAAAAGCTCAAACGGTTTCGATTAAATACATATTAAAAGAAATTCAAGAACATTTAATGCCTTTTGCCAATTGATCAGTTTTGTTGAAATAAATGTTTGTAAAGTTAATGTCTGGTATTATAAAAAACTTAGTCATTAACTTAATCTTTTTTAATGTAACTCTAGTCACATATAACATAACTTGTGAAGTATACTTTAGTTCAATGCTTACTTTTACTTTATCATCTATTTTATACAACATCCTGGGATCGTGCCGATGCATAAATTGTCTGATATTAAAATTAAGTGGAAAATGATTCATCTCAAAGTAAAATTTAATATAAGTAAAAAAGTCAATAAAGGTAAAGCCAGGTCTTACTGACGTGGCTAAGAAAAATAAATGGATTTTATAGGAAATATAAAGTTTAATTTACTAAGGCAATTGTGTTTGTACCTGTGTTTTCAATACATGGGCAAGTATTGAAAATTATAGGACATATTTTGCCGTCCCAATTGACGCATCGGTCACAATATCATCCTCACCCGCAGAGAGTTCTCAGTTTGAATACCGCTCGAGCGTATTGACTTTTTTATATGTATGAGATTGAAGTAGAAAACTATAATGCAGTTCACTTGATGATAACTGGTTACTACCGCCCATGGACATCTGTGAGCAACTTCTTGCAGAACAAGGTTTCTATATTAAGTATATCAAAGCTGCGTTGTTACACAAGAGGACTAAGATGGTCGCCTTCTATAAAAGTGAGCCGACAACCACACACTTCCACCGAAACACAATAACCGTTTGAAGCTAGAAATAGGTGTAGCAAAGGTACTTCTCCGGGCGAACCATATACGTTCTGCCACCTTGTAAAATTGTTTTGATGTTAATAATCGACAATGTTATGGTTTTTCCAAGACGTAGAGAGCTTTTTATTATTGAAGAGTAGTAAAATAACAAATCATCTTACGATTGACCGGAAAAGAGACGGAGAAACATTACCATTTTGCTTTAAACGCAAGAAATATTTGTCAGGAAAGCGTATGTGTACGCAAATTGACGACCCGCGTGGCGGAGCGGTCACCATACCGGTCTGACGCGCAGTGGGTTCCGGGTTCGATTCCCGGCCAGACCAGACATCTGAATGATGAGTTTAGATTCTGTTCTGGGTCTGGGTGTTTGTGTATTAGCCATTGTGTGGTTTGTGTATTAGCCAAGGATTTTCTCATGTGTCGTGGGTAACATTCAACCCACGACACACGAGAAAATCCTTGTGTGGGGCTATGAGTGTAGGAAGCGCTTAAAAAAAAAAACAAAAATTATAATAGGAAGTTATACTTAATAATAAAATGCTTTAGTATGAGAGACCAGCCTACCCATCAGATCCTTAGAAGCAACGTATCTCTCATTTAAGTAGAAGAATTCCATATATACAGTTGCTTAGATATTATGTCCATGGTTGGCAATGACCATTTACCGTCAGGCGAACTGCAGGCCCTTTAGCTACTTCAGATTACACTCATATAGCTGTAAGTATACTACGATCTCTTTCAAATGCCCCAAAAGGTAAATCAAAAATTCGGTACAAGTCACGTAAAAAGGTGGTTAAAAACGTATGAATAAACGTTATCAATATAAATGTCAAAACAGTGAACGGTAAGGTGCAAAAATGAAGTGCATAGCGATAACCGACCGATTTGTTACGCTGTCCGATGGAATATCAGTTTACAGATTGAAATATTTATCGACAGCATCCAACTCGGATATGTTACCTATCCGAATGGAAGCCGCCATTTAAGTGTTTACAATAGTGAAATGATCGGCATATTTTGTTTTTATCAATATAAAACATATTAATTTTTATATAATAACAAAGACGAAATTCTAAATTTCACGTTTTATGATTGAGGAGTTTCAGGAGGAAGAAAAGCAAGTTTTGACCTTATTTTAAACCCTAAGGGATGGGTATCCAAGAGCTTAGAAAATAATTTCATTAGTAACAAAGTCAACATCTCAAATTTCACGTTTGTAATTTGTAATTATCGGAATCCATGCAAACGTTAGACCCAAGCGGGGAGACTAACATAAAATACAGAAAAAATCTACCAAAAGTATGTTTATCATCGCGTGTAACGCCTTGTAATATAATATGTTTTCTATTTAAATATATTTTACTATTAAGTACTAGTTTTACCCTTGTTAATTAATAACGTTATTTTGTATGTATAATTTAATTCATCAGTCGAACTGCATATCCTTTTGTTATATATGTAGGTACCACGAAAACGCTACAGCTAACGTGAAAGAACAAAGTCAATTTAAAAGATTAAAAACGACTTGCTATGTTCAATTTTAAAAATGATTCTGCGAAAAACGTGCCTGTTAAGTGAATTACATATGAGCAAATGTTTTTATTATTTACTATTCTAGCAAAAATATCTCAACAAAGTGTGAAGTTCATATACCTACGAAATAATGAAATTATGACTGGAATGAAACATGTTTTTTTGTACAAAAATTTGAATGAGACTTTATAGATAAGGAATATTTGTACATTCAGGTGGCAAGACGGACCATCCGCTAATAGTAGTCACTGTTGTTTAAGGACACTTATTACAGCAACACTCAGCTCCTTTCTGAAGGCTCATGTCTCCTCTCCAGGTTTACCTATCGTCCTTTTGCGTTAGATTCTAAATATAGTTCAAGTGAGTGTGACGCATTATTTTGCAGAGGTGGAATATAATTACGAAGAGGAGGAGAACAGCGACGTGGACCGCGAACTGCGGCCAGTGGCGCGCCGCACCGCCAAACACATCGCGGCAGGTGAAGAGCGCCCGCGCATCAACTCCAGCCAACAGACTACGCCCACAGACGGTGAGTACTCTAGAGGCCTTGAAGAGGCGGAACATATAAATGCTATCTTCAATGTCTGTACATATAAGTGAGGCTTTTAAATGGCATCCCACGAAGGCTTTTTTCTTTTGTAAGATTGATGTAGTAAACGAGCATGCGACCCATCTGATGGTAAGTGGCCACTGCGACCCATGGACATCTGTAACTAACTTCATACTGAACGGGGTTCTATGTAAAATTAATCATAGATGTGTTACTACCCCCGAGGACTAAGATGGTCGTCTCATACTAAAGTGAGCCGGCAACCACACCCTTTCACCGAAACGCATTAAAGCAACCTATTTACTGCTTCATGCTAGAAATAGGTGTGTCGGTAATACCTCCTCGGGCGTTCTATGCTCGTTCTACTACCCTGTCCTAAAGTGCCCTGGGGCCAGCTGGATTCCGAATATAACCGAAGACGGATAGCCAGGACTACTACAATAGCAGGGTCCGCAAATGTCTCTGGGTCTTGTCCCAGCGTAACTTAAGTCTGGCTACCAAAAAAGCAAGGTAAAGGAAGATACATGTCAATAGGACTAATAGCAACTACACTAAAAAAATGTCACTCCACGGTCCGTGATTCCACGGATTTACGCACGGACAGCGGACAACAGCCGTGGATCGCACCAAGGCTTCCTGAACGGTCTATCGGTCTCAAAATTTTGTCATTCCCAAATACAAAATGACAGAGACGAAAGTCGGCGATTATGAGAGACTCGATCGCGCTACCACAGTGCGTCGGAGTATAAAATAACTATATAAAATAACTTGACTAATATGAAGGCGAGTCAGCGTACAGATCACGTTCAGTATACTGGACATGTTAAAATAAAAACAAACAAGATATACATAATAAAACTGATTCATAATTTAGAATTAACTGTAATTGTTAGTAATGTATTTCATATTTTACAGGAAATATTATATTTAATACCTATATTTTAATCTCTTGATTTAGTTCTTTATGGGTGGATTTTCATTTTATTCCATACGCTCTTCATAAAAAGGACTTTGTAGTGAGTGACATATTTTACCCTGAAAATATAGAGTTCCTGTGATAGCTACATGAAGCGGAGGGAAAGTTTGACACATTTCGACGAACAATGTGTATGCGTCGGGACGGCGAAGAAAATGTAGGTATGTTGAGCTCGGAATCGTAAGTATATAAACTACAAATCTTTTACGTATTAAATGCTTTGCTACTCTAGATATAAGGTACTAGCGATATAAGATGTCATTAGAGATTTATTTGTTGTCGTGCTGAATTTATTTTAAAACTGTCTAGTAAAAATAAGATGACTCTTATCGATGAGATCAATGTGAAAAGTGTGGCGATATACTTTAAATTACTAATTATACTTACAATACTCTTATTAACATTTTAGATGTTAAAACATTTAACAGAATAAGACACTAAATACATGAACATTAAATTTGAATCACATTTAAAATATTTTACATGATAAAATCATTTATTAATGTTAAATGGATTTATTGAAAACTAGATGACTCGGCAAACGTTGTTTTGCCATATAAAGCAAAAACTCTCATTACAAAAAAAACTCCCGCTTTTGAAACATTCTTCATTGGTGCTCCGCTCCTGTTGGTCTTAGCGTAATGATATATAGCCTATAGCCTTCCTCGATAAATGGGCTATCTAACACCGAAAGAATTTTTTAAATCGAACCAGTAGTTTCCGAGATTAGCGCGTTCAAACAAACAAACTCATCAGCTTTATAATATTAGTATAGATGTTGCTTTTGTCCGCACTCTATTTGTGTGGCGGTAAACAACGGACACTGAAAGGGGCATCCAATCAACACTGATATCTTTGGCTGTGTACTAAAGAAAGTAGTCTGTATTAGGAACTAAGTTTTATGTTTAGGACTAGTAATGTTATATAATGGATTATAAATGACAGAGATACAAGACAGTATACGAAGAAACAAACCTTCATTTGTATGTAATATTCGTGTGAAAAATACACATGTCCATGTGTGGTTTTGCTTTTCCTAGTATCTTTGCATAAAATGCTGTCCAAATAAAAAGATTCATTTTCGCTTTGGTATCGTTTAGTATCGCTAAAAAGTTGCTACGCTAAGAGGATTATATGTATGTAATTGAGATAGATATTTTAATTTTTTTACACACAGATAAAAAATACATGACAAAGTTGCACTGGAATGACGTAATTAATAGCGATACTGGGACGCGGGATTAATTAAAAGTATGAAAAAGTTCAGTATAAACTTTTTTCGAATATACTGAGTTTTTAAAATATGGTGACAAGTTAGGAAAAACTTAATGTTGATACAACGAACATCATATTGTGATTATAATAATTTTATAGCTACGCGCAACTTTGTGAGCTAAAATGGCAGTTTTCTACGTTCTCAAGTTTCGTGACAGATTTTTTTATGCGTGGAAATAAACATACGATTAATTAGTATTTATTTTTAAGCACGACTAGCCTAGTAGTGCGATTCATCAGATATTCGGATCAAGTGCGTTAAATCTCAGATTTAGTATTCTCCGATACAATGACAAAACTAGTTATATATATAATGGTTTAAAATTGAAGGCAATTTAATTTAAATTAATTTATATTCTCAGTTATCTAGTAGGTAGGCATCTAATGTTCGCGAGTGTGTTGGGTTTCCCATTTTACACTTGGCCTGTTTGAAAGAGTCTCTCATACTGAGAGAGGACCCGTGCCGTAAGATAATGATGGGTTACAAGAATAAACTAGTGATGTTGTTTGATCGGTCGTAAAATTATAATGAAGCACGCATAACCTCGCGGTTTGTTTAGATTTGATCGGTTGTACAAAGTTACGTAACATCGTAGTCGAAAGCCGGATGGGTGTCCGCAGCATGCAAGATATCGCCATCGTGTTTCGGAATGCACGCTATACTGTCGGTACTGGTTATACGTATATGGGAAACCTTGTCAAATTGCTAATGCGTGGTTTGCAAATATTACATGGGTTTCTATACCGACCAGTACGTATTGGAGCACGCTCCAGGCTTCTCGCAGTGGGCAAGAAGAAAATACCCGACTGTTTAAAACGATAATTTGTTCATAATTATAGATATATTTAATTTAACGCTTTTAACTCTTTTTAACTCTTCCGATTAGATTTGGTGGCTTAGTTATCCGCACGACGGAAAGTTTAGCACTGCCAGCTTTCTTGGCCTCTTGTCACAGTACGATCACCCTCATCACCGAAATCTTAAACTCTAATCTAGATGATGTTCGGGTGACGTACATGTCCGAGGCTGAGGGAGCTTGGAGTGCTTCCTTTCCGAACGAAGAAAAATTAACGTTAGAGAAGAACAAACAATCCGCTTGGGACATACCAGCGCTCAAATCAGTTTTTGCCTGCCTGAAAGATGTTCAGACAACTCTGATAGGGCACGTTTATTTGCTGTTGCTCAAAGCGAGTCAGGACATTGGCTACACGCGCTCCCGTTCAATAATATTGGCACCGTGCTAGATCCTGTAACTCTGCGAATTTCTATAGGTCTCCGGCTCGGTGCCAAGATTTGCGAGTCTCATTTTTGTCCATGTGGGCAGAAGGTGGACAGGTTGGGTCGACATGGCTTGTCCTGTATCAGGACTTCTGGTAGGCTTTATCGTCACGGGACTCTCAACAATTTGATTCGTCGGGCTCTTGCTACCGTCTCTATACCTGCGACCTTAGAACCTGTTGATCTTTTTAGGGACGATGGCAAGAGACCCGATGGGATCACTTTAGTACCTTGGAGTCTCGGACGACCCATGATATGGGACGCGACATGTGTCGATACGTTGGTCCCGTCTCACGTTACTAACATCTCCGTGAGTGCTGGGGCCGCAGCCGACCATGCTCAGACTCTGAAGTCTAAAAATAGTAATCTTTTGAACAATTATTTATTTGCGGCGCTTGCAATAGAAACAATGGGTCCATGGGCATCTGACATGAAAAAAATCATGTCAGATATGTCTGCCAAGCTTGTTCAAGCTTCCGGAGACCAAAAAGCTGGCGGTTACTTTGCACGAAGATTACGTTTCGCGGTGCAGCAAGGTAATGCCGCCAGTGTTTTGGGAATCATGCCTCACACGGCCATTCTAGATAGTTCGTTTTATTTATTACAATATATATATATTAACTTTAAGTTATTCATGATAATAATAATGATCAATGTGGCGGTACTGCCTCCGGAGTCGAACCATTTAAGGCTTTGTATGAGTTTACGTCAAAATAGTCAAGTAAAATTATTATAATATATACATATATAGAATGGTTTATTTACTAGCTTTCATTTGATACCCATATTGTCATAATAATAATATAAGTAGTTCTTCCCTCTCCGGTTTATTGCCCATTTACAGGCGCCATTTTTTAAAAGTATATAGCTTATGTCACTGCAAATTGAAGATCTAATGATATGTCATATGTCACAATCCGTCATGATTTTTGGGATGTAGCGCGTACCAAAGAAATGTACATACATACATCGAAAAACATTACCTTCCTTCTGACGCAGTCAGGTAAAAAGAATTGCCACAATAGTGATAGAAACAGTCAACACTATTTGACTCGTTACATCAGCTTCCTATCTTCAAAATTTAATGGAATAAGCGTTTTCGAGTCACAAAATGGAGTCACACTCGCAGGCCGTGAGCGGACGTGTCCGTGATTTAATTATTTCACAATTCTAACGCTGCTGAAAGCTTCTATTTGGAGCATCGATGAGTGTCTTTGCCTTTTTACCCTTGTCCAGTTTTTAACTCGTGAATACAGGGTTGATTTTAGTTTATAAATAAACCAGCCAAGTGCGAGTCGGACTCGCGCACGAAGGATTCCGTACCCATTATCTATAAACAATTGAATGATTTTTGAGTTTATTCGCATATTCTGTAACGATAACTTTTCTTACAAGAAAACTTAATATTATTTGATTTCCATTGACTAACAAATAATTTAGTTAAAACCGCCAGCTTGCGGTGAAGGATTCAACCACAAGGAATTCTCAATATCGAAATAAGCGCCATCTATCGATGTTGAATTACTTTGTAAATGTGGTAAATCGTGCCATCTAGAAAACGTAATGACCGCCATTTAACACTTAGAGTGTATGTTTGTAGCGTTTGTTGTGTGGGAGCCCACCTAAAATATTAATTTAATTCGGTTTTTAATAATAATCGGTAAAAGACAATTATTCTATTTACAAATGAGAGACATCTAAAAACGCGACCTAATGAGATTATTATTTTCGACTGCCTAATGAGAACATCCGAGAGTTAAAAATGTGTTAGTTTAAATTTCAATTAAAAGGAGAACTAACATCTATAATAGCGAAATAAAATGTTTTATTTGTATTTGTTTGTTAGTTGATATTTGCCAGGAAATTTTGATTGCTTTTTCGGCACCCGTGAAAGTAGTCATAAATAAAACTCAGTCTTTTAAGTGTTATAAGAAAAGACTTGACACAATTTTACAAGACAACTCGTTCAATTGTTTAAGCTTATACCAACCGTGTGAGTCTTTTAAGTCAAAATTAAATGAAATTTAAATTCTACCCTCGACTTTTCCAGTCTGTGTCAGCGAGTCTCTTAGTCTTATAAGTCTTTTAAGAATCGATTCAGTCTTAACGTAAACATAACTTGACTTAGTGTTAACTCAAGACTTAAAATACTAGTCAAGTCATTAGTTGGTAAAAGTGTGTTAAGTTTTTTCAATATGACTTAAAAGACTGACACTAATGATTTGACATAACTGATGGCTTTGTGGAGTCTAGCTTGTAAATTGGCAAGTGCTAAAATAAGAATGTCGGTGATACCTTGCGCGAAGTAATAGATGATCAGTAGCGCGCATCAGTTAGTAATCTGAGAGTGAATATCAGCAGAATATATCAAGTATTAAATGTTTTTTTTTACAAAATAAATGAATGGCAAAAACTCAAAAATACAAAATAATCCTTTTTGAAATTGGACTGCATATTCGATTGAATGCGACGATCGCATGACCAAACTGTAGCGAAACATTAATTGTACAGTTCCCTGTGTAATCCGAACATTTCAATGGTAGGTAGATTTGCGTCCGTGTGTTAATATGAATAAAAGCGATGAAAATATTTTTACTGCTTGTAGGCTACGTATAAATAATGTTTCGGGAGATTCTGTGTAGACAGGTTTAGATAAGGGCATTATTCCACGCACTTTTACTTTTTGGTATTCTCTACACAATATAATTGTGTATTGTTAAAGGAGATCTAATTTAAAAGATAATAAGTATATCTCCCTTGTCAGTGTCTCCTGGCGTATATCAGTGTCTGCCTTCAGGAATAAACACTCTTGTTATAAGACAAATATGAGTATGGCGGTGGTGTCTCTGGAGCCGAAAAACAAGGGTTCTTCCACTTTCAAAGCTTTATCATCTCCTTATAGATCAAGAATGGTTCATTCAGTGACTTATAGGTAGCTTAAAAAGACTTTTACAAATAATTCGAAGAAAGAAATTAATGAAAGAAAACAGGTCAAGAATTTGGACTATTCTTTTCAAAGTTAAATGAACGAAATTTTCGGAACACTGAATTCCTAATTAGTAATTTGGACCAATAATTTACGTAGTTATTTGTTCTATAGTCTACTTTGAAACTGAATTAGATCGATAATTCACATTTATAAGATATTTATAAGATATATACGAGGAATCTAAAATGTCAACAAAAAATATTTTGTACTACCTACGATTTTTTTTATTTTCCGTTCATCCCTTGAACTTAAAACCTCCTTAACTCAATTAATTCTGATAGGAGGAAAAAAGTCATTGAAACTTTTTATGTAAAATATTAAGCTCTCCAAATTTTTATTACAACGTTTTTGTCTATTTTTTTACAGTTTCAGAGTAATTGCGAAAAAACACTTTTGTCATTTTTTCCAACCCTTGCGGGGGATGCAGACACAAAAACCTTTACCCATCGTTTTTGTATCATAACAACAACATTATATCAAAAATGCAAAGTTGAGTGTCAAATTTTGAGTTAGACCTTATTTGACTGGACTATAATGACATATGAGTGTAAATGCATCTCTCGCCTCAGAGATTTAATTGGCACACAGGCATTGAGAAAACGACATGCGATTACCGATATAGTTAATACGAAGCATCTATTGGTGTGCTTTGGCGGTTAAACCGACTCATACGGCGTAATGGAAAAATGAACGTTCGTCATATTCATCATACTCTACTCAGTGCCATTACAACAAGTTTATTATATAGCATTATAACCATCATTGCCTATCATTTTACAGTACATTGCAAGGGATGGCTGGAAATGAAACCAAAAACGTGGAGTGACCATTGCTATGTATGGGCGAAAATACAAACAAAGATTGTTTTGAGAAAACAAGATAAACTGGTACTAAGAATACAGTTATGTGTCTTTGACTTACATCTTTGTTTCTCATGTGTATATTACGCGTACCTCTGATCGACCGCGTTTAAGTTCACAAATTTTATATGCTAGGTGTTTTTTATCTATTCTAATATTATAAAAGCTGAAGAGTTTGTTTGTTTGATTGAACGCGCTAATCTAAGGAACTACTAGTTCGAATTGAAAAAATGTTTTTGTGTTGAATAGCCCATTTATTGCGGAAGGCGATATAACATCACGCTGTTTGATTGTTTTTTTCTTATGTAGTAACGGATGAAACCGTCGGTCACAGCTAGTTTTAACATAAATTATTATAATTCAAATTAAAAGTGACTACATTAACTCGCTACTAGTTTACGATTGCTGTAATTCCATATCATACATTTAAAATTCATTGCGTTGTAACAGACAGAAAATGGAATAGACTGAGAGCTCATGCAATTATATCTGCGCTCACACTTTTAGAGCCCATCTTATTGTTTGATACAAGAATAAATTACTAAAGAAATATAATTATGTAGCAAAAACGGTTTCGTTTAATGGAATTTATAATATTTCTTATTCCAGTGGGCGTAAAGACAACTTAATTGAATAAATTAAAATTTAATTACTAAACATTCGTTTCATTACGTGGTATTTGGCCTACCAAATTATACGTAAATAACAGTCTATCGGCGACAGTTGCCACTTACCATCAGCCAGACATACAGTCCACATGCTTGTTTGGTACTTTATATTTAAAAATATAACCATTTTGTATTTACAAACAAAACATAATGCTAAATTGCGGCATTTATGCGACGAGTACGCTATATTAGTTTCTATTTTCACTACTACATATGTATTCTGCAAGTAACTTCATACAGAACAGGACTATCGTGGCTACTGCCGTCCATGGACATCTGTAATCAACCCTAGGTAAGATCAAAGTCTCACCTAAGGTTAGTCACAGATGCGTTGCTACCCCTGA
>MOOZ01000122.1:1835995-1846802 GCA_002930495.1 Cecropterus lyciades | reverse complement strand
TATTAAGTTATATGTTGGACCTCGAATACCTAAAATATAGAGCTTTTTCAATAGCTTTTGGTGACTCACAAAATCAAAAGCTCGCGTCACATCCATAAAAATAGATATGATTGGTATTCCGTTATTCAAACTTTCCGTGACATTTTTAAAAATTCATATATGGCTAAATTAGTACACCTATTTTCCCGAAATCCAAATTGTTTATTTTTTAATATATTAATAATGGAAGGCTGAATGAATGAAAAAGGAAGGCTGAATTCATTGTCTTCGGAGGAAACAACAAGAATAATCATATTGATTGAACTACGCTTAATAATTTCGATTATACAATTTTATTCTTGTCTCATCCTCGATGATGACATCAATACTACTAGGTTCAACTTCTTAGTTCAAAGCCCTATGAGACAAACCATATAATAATACGTATACACATGTGTGTGCGGTCATCTCGACTAAGGTGTACCTCCGATTCAATATCCGTTGAATGAAATTGACAGTATCAGGTAAGTAAGCTGTCAACTTATCTACATAAATATCTAATACAATACAATCTATTGACTTTGATAGCGGCATAGAAATGAGAATTCCATTGTGTTTTGTAATAGTTGAAATATAAAATTAGTTATTGACAGCTGTTTTGGTTATTATGGTTGGTTATTTTGACATAAACTAGCATTACTTTTACTTATGAACCGGAATCAATAATCATCTTGTTTTTTATACTAAAATTTTACCATTAATGCATTTACATGGAAATAAACTTTTTCTATTGTCGAAAATTTTTCTCAGTCGCGTGACTACGGCGAAATTGATGTAATATTATGTAATAAAATAGATTCCGCCATAATATAAGTTCGTAGTCACGTATTTCCTCTCAACAACAATATCCCTACAATAAGTATTTTTTAAGGAAGCAGTATTAGGAATATCATATTTTACAAGCTGCTTATCTCGATCGACATGGCGTGCTATCATCTCGTAAAAAACATCTTGCGACGGTATAGTGATAACTCAGCGTTTAATGACATATTTAATTTTACGACATGGAAAATGGTTGTAGTCCAGTAACGACAACGTATCAAAAACGATACGGGACTTTAAGCGAAATGAGCCTTGTAAAGAGGCGAACAGCCTGGTGTAATTTTTTTATATAGGCAATACGGTATGTATCGAAAAGTTAAAATCATGTATTATTACTTACGAGTATTTCCAATAATAATAGGATTATCTATGCAAATGTGAATAAAATTATCTATATCCGATTATGGCGACAGCGATAGAATGTAAATGCTATTGCTTTAAACTTTTATCGTTTTGCTTCGATGTAAATTGGTGTTTACTACGAAGATACCAACATTGTAAACTTTGTGTGCCTTACCTACTCTTTGTGAAAAGAAAATAAGAAAGTTCGTATGTAGCAAATAATCAGGGTCAGAGCAAACCTCGCTACTTAATCATGCGCTCGCCGTTAAAAACCTGTATTTATGTAGGCGTATATTTGTGTAGCCATATTCCATTATAGGGCTACAGTGTGGGTGTTACGAAAGTAGGCTAAGGGGCGCGTGGCTCGCAGCACCCAAACCTGTGTGTGTATCATATGTAAACGTAATATTTTTTTTGATATTGCAAACTTGAAGAAGAAATGTAATATTATAAAATGTATGTAAGTATGTTTTATATGTAAATTTGCGTCTACGGAGACATGTAAACGTGCGACGTGCACTGCGTAGCCCGGAAATATCGATCTTACTTGTAGTCCCTGCTTCAACTCATGTTGTTAATTTACATCCTTATACGTTAATATCATATTGCAGAGTTCTTATTAACGTACAAATTAGTAACGAAACCTTGAAGCTGAATATATATTAAGCTAAATAAAACAATAATAAATGTAGGAAGCGATGATATTATTGAGTGTTTTAGCGTTAATTAAATAATGAAAAGTTAGAGTAAAGTGTGTGAAATATTAGGGGCAATTATTAGGGCGCCGATTAGGGGAGGCCTCTGTCCAGCAGTGGACTTTCAAGGGCTGATGGAGTGGAGTGTGAAATATATTACTATCTTTTGTCATCTAGTTTTGCCACATTCGGTTACATCACATGCCATTACAACCATCAAATTTGGTATATTTTTTGCTGCGTAGTAAACCCACCAACAAGTGCATATTTTTCTTATCAGTGAATAACAATACATGAATTCATTTACATAGCATAGAACATGCTGGATTCCATCCCCTAACGATTGGAACCTTAATGGAAAATAAAAACATTTATAAATGTTTCTTTATGTTGATCAAAATACAAGCGTGAATAAAATTTCGTATAAGTACATGTTTCAAATATACTAGTACTTTGAACTTCTAAGTTCAAAGCCTTATGAGACAATTCATGTAACTAATAATATATACCTACGCATGTGTCAGGTCATCTCGATTAAAATGTACCTCCGATTCAATATCGGTTGAATCAAATCGACAGTATAAGGTTGTTGACACGTTTCAAATATACAGTTTTAAATCTATACAACTTTAAGCGACAAAGCAGCTTTGAAAAGTATTATAAATATATTTAACGGTATATAACAGCGCAACATTTAAATGACGCTGATATCACAGTTGAATTCAGAGGAAAGGGGAATTAATACTGCACGTTTAAATTTAAACTTTACAGAATTTCGAGTTTAATTGAGTTGAATTACATATTTATCGAGTACAATCTAAAAAGCATCGGTAACTACTAACGGTTAATTATAACTGATGATTCACTTTAGTTCGATAGACGCATCGCTAGTGGCGTTTATAAAAAACGAGACATTAAAATAAAACTAAAAAAATACAATTAACTTCTATTACAATTAATAATATCCATATGACTAATAAAAAGTACATAAACACATATATTTTATTTTGTTTTTATTAGTGATGTTGGATTAATACATAATTTTATAGTCGGCCCTGTATAAAATCTTCACCTTGATTAAGCGACAATGTAGCGATATTATGTTGAATGCCGACTTTTAAAATATGTAGCAAACCAACATTTTAGATGAAATTATTTATTTAACTTTTACTACTCATGTGGAAGTCGATAGCATTTTTGTTTTTATTTTAGTATTTTATCTATAAATAATACTTACTACTTTAAACTGTTTTCTTGATGTACATTGTAAAGGATCCAAGACAATTACTGTTCAAAAAAAGAATTTTAAACAAAAAATATAAACCGACTTCTAATTTCTTAGAAACTAATTTAAGTATATGATGGGTTAGTACATACACAGTACATAGTCCCGAAGTCGGCGCTCAACATATTTCGCTAGAACACGACGATGAGTCTTATGTCCCATGAGTTTATGAGAGCCGAGTTCAAAACTATGTACTATGAACTGTGTATGTAGTTTATGTACTAACCAAACATATACTTAAATTATTTTCTACTATTTTGTGGCATAGAAGTCGATTTCTATTTTTTGTTTAGAATTTTTTTACGCGTTTTAGTGATGATACACTTATATTTGTATTCTTATAGTATCATTAATTTTGCTTCGTAAATTGAATTTACACAAAAGCACAAACTGAAAACTTAATAAAAACGCCAATTAACCTTCCAACATAGATGTAAAATTAAATCTAAGCCATAACTTTTATAAATTGTATTGGGGTAAATAAAGGTTACATCTGAATTTATATGAATTGGGCGCATACGCTTGTTCACTTTGTTTTAGGGTTTCTTTAATATTCTGACGCAATCTAATCCATCCCATATAAACGCTACAGCTCAACATAATCCTAAGCCATAGACAGTACTCCTGCATCATCAAGGTTTAAGATAGTCAGAGTCAAATTTTTCATCACATGTCTCTGCGTAGGAACTTATTAAAAATATGTAAGCAACAAATGTCAAACTCCTATGTTTTAAGCAAGTTCTACATGGTGGAGCCCGATGGGGCAACGCGCTCAGAGGTCTTCGGTTGCGTTCCTTTGGAGATCCCGGAGTCCTCTTCGCAGCGCCGAGGACGGCCACCGGGGGGGGTTTTAGTGCGGTAAAAATCCCACATAACCTGGCGTCGCTCCCACGACGTCAGGTACCTTTTGAAGGTTTCCCCATCGAAAACAAAAAAAAAAAAGTTCTACATCTATATTATCAGTGTTGAAGAGTTCAGGCTCAAATATTTAATCGTATGTCTCTGCTCAAAAACCTTATTACATATACGTTAGGGCCAAGTAGCTTTCACGTATAGTTTAGGTAGGCAGTAGGCACTTTGCATGAACGCCGGGGAATTGAAGATCAAGTTTTTCATCAATCGTCTCTTCTTAGGATTGCTCTTGCATGCACACCCGTAAACACCAAATGGTTAACTCCTACGGTTTAGGTATTAGGTACCAATGCCTCATGATGAGGGTTGAAAAGTTGAAGGTCAAATTTCTCGTCTTAAGCCCTTACTAAATAATCTGCTTAAAAACCTAATATGTATCCGAAAGCACCAAATGGCTGTCTCCTATGGTTAAAGCTTGCCGTACCCTGCATCACCAGGGTTAAAGAGTTAAAGGTCAAATTTTTCATCTCAATCTCTAATTAACAATCTTAATTTTTATCCGTACACACAAAATGGCTAACTCTTATGACTCAGGCTTGCAGTACCCCTGCACCATCAGGGTTGAGGAGTTGATCGTCAAATTTTTCATTGTATATCTCTGCGTAGTAATCATTATATTTATTACTATTTAAATTTAAAAATACCTCACAGGAAGGTTCTCTTTAAGGGTTAGCATTAAAGAGTTCTACCTTCCTTCATCGGCTTAGCATCATGAGATGATGACGACTATATGCAAATGTCTCGATAGCTTAAGAAAATATATGAAAAACATTGTTAACGTCTACAACATTTGAGGGTTGCCCTCAATTTCCCTGGGATCCCGTGATCAGATCCTAATTTGGTGCCTATGGGAGCACCTCAGGAGTATATTCTTTTGAATAAAAAAATAATTTTGAGAATCGGTATACAAGTAGGGAGAAAAAAATATATATACATACAGTCGAACATAGAACCACCTCTATTTCGAAGTCGGTTAAAAAGTGTTTACACACATTGTATATTTAAATAGAGCAATTATTGTCTTTTAACAGACTTCAAAAAGGGAGAAGGTTCCCAATTTGACTGTATCTTTTTTATGTTTGATACTTCGATACTTTCGACTGGGTGAACCGATTTTGCTTTGTTTTTTTTTAATTTGGAAGCTGGTGCTTCCCGTTTGGTCCCATTTGTAAGAAAGTAACATATATTAAAACAATTGTTTTGGTTTATTGTGACATAGAAGTAGGTTTCTACTTTTTTTAAGTGTTTTTGGTTTAAACTTTGTAACAAAGACGAGAATACGAGTTACAATAGGCTCTAATACGAGACTTCATTAGCGTTTACAAAAAATATATTACACACACTGCCACACCAGATTTCCGTGGCAGCTACGAGTTAGTTCGAAGGTATTTTATTTGAATCTAGGGCAATATGAAACTCAATCTCGGGGTTATTGGGTTAAAACGAACGAGTAAAACAATAGGGCAGTACTCTGAAAGCGGCGAAATGCGGAAGTGGCATGGCCAGTTTTCACCGCAGGACTCCGGGCCGGGTTCGTAAAAAATAACAATGCATTCATCCCGTCCAATCTCGTAGGAAAAACAATAAATATTTTAAACAATGCCATTTCTGTCTTCTTTTTGCACTGTTATATCTGTGGAGTTTATAGGAAACCCATGGCAAACGAGCAATTGTATTATTAAGTTACCATTACTTAGATGGAGTATTGAAAAGTAAACTGTGCAATACTCTTAAAACATTATGTTAGTTAAATTTCATAACGATCTTTAAAGTATGATCATATGTCTGAAGATAGAATGAATATAGTGATATTCTATTTAACCTTAAGTTGTGTTCTAAAAAAGTTTACTTTTTAATTATGTACATAATTATATTACCGTGAAGAAATATAGGTAAAAGAGACTTACACGACTACGTAAACTTATTATGTTCACGCATCTGATTGCTTATTTCACGCATGAAATCATCTTGAAAGGCGCTTGATAATGAAGTTCTGAGGCTGCAAGGTATACAGACTATTTAATAGTGTTAAGAAGATAAAATGTAATTATGTACTCGTCGATGGAAGAGTTAGCAGTCATTTATAAATACATATTTAGTGTGATGAGTAAAGTTCGGTTTTGAATTTAATCAACTGAGATTCTTAAACTAACTGAATTAATACTAACTTAATTTAGCACTATCAAGATTAGTAAACGAAATTGCACAGGACTTCTGTGTAATTTCTGAAAATATGTTAAGCGGTCACTTGTATGTCTTTTTATTGCAGTGGTATTCTAAGATCCTCTGGTTTTAGTCTTATAGATTATTTTCATCCAATTGAATTAGTAGAAGAGCATATTGTCCTGGAAGGAAGTGGTCACTGCCGCCTATATACATTCGTAAGCGACTTCATACAGGACGGCGGTTCTACCCGCAGTCAACCACAGATGCGTTGCTATTCGCAGTCGCAGTCGCAGTTCTTACGTTCCAGTGAAAGAGCAATCACGCCCTTTCACTGGAACGTAACAACTGCTCGGTGCCTTGGTTGGTGGCAAGATTTGGCAATGGTATCTTCCCGACTACACTGGTTCTGCCACCTAGAAAATACAATGGTCTAATCTCAAAAGTGCGATCCTTCTCCCTTCCGTTGTCTTATTTAGAGTTCGCCAAATTACGGAGAGTGTTAGTTTCACTACATTAAAATTACTTTCACACATTGTTTCCGCCCCCGTATTGTAAAGTGATGTTGTTTTGGTTTCCGAACTGTGGTAAAGTGACTTACACGAGGCATACATATATTATTGTCGGGGTTAGCCAAGCATGTGTACTCAGATAATACTAATACTAAAGCATACATGTGTGCGTTGCATGCGCATTTGTTATTTCATTTTATAAAATACCTATAATGTAACTAGACCTACATTTGACGACCTAAGTGGTGGAGCGGTCACCATAGCGGTCTGACACGCGGTGGGTCCCGGGTTCGATCCCCGGCCAGACAGATATCTGAAAGATGAGTAAAGGTTTACAGTGTTTATGTATCCGTCTTTGTGTGTCCATGGCACCCACGACACAGGAGAAAATCCTACTGTGGGGCTATGAGTATAGAAGCGTTTATATTTATTTCTCCAAATATCGGTTCCGTGTGAACAGGTATCGTCCTAGCTCCGATTTACATTTATTGCAATCCCGGGAGCCACAATGCCGTTTTGTTTTTATACTGGCAATATTCCCAAAGCTGTACTAACTTTTAAGCTACATCAATCATTGTGACAATGTGTAATTTTATTTTCAAATGGTCTCAATTCTATTGCCGCGTGGCTTAAAACTACTTTTTTATTTTGCGATGTATATTAATATTTATTTCTGTGCTTATTTAGCACTTATGAACGAATTATTATCACGAATCTCTTTGTAAGAATTTAATTCAGTGGTGTCACATGTTATGACCACGACCGACCTCAGAAGTCATCAGCATCAGCGAGTAGCTGCCGTATCATCCGTGCTTTATGTGTATGGAGTTGGTTACATATATCCATGGGCGGCACTGCCCATCTATTTTCAGATGGACTGTTAGCTCAATTGCTATTTTATTCACATACAAGATGTTACATTGTTCCAGTAGTTACTACATATGAAACGAGTAATAACTTACTATAGGGTCCGAATTCTATTCCAATACCACGTAGAAATTGTTCGAAATGATGTCAATTATAATTTACATGTACAACGAAGGCTAAACAAGAAATGTCCTGTATTTTGGATACTCAAGCGCGCGTATATATATAATGTTTTAAAAGGCGAGTTAAGTTAGTAAATCATTCTCGGTCCACTGAATCTTTATTTTGAAAGGGGTCTCGTTCCTAAATGAGACAATATTTAGTACAGTGTCTCATTTAGGAACGAGATTAATTTCTTGTAATATTTACCAGAAAAAAGAAAACGCATATTTATGAAATTCATTTTGCACAATAAAAACATGAATATAAGAGATAATAGTATGTTCACAAAATGTAAAATTTTTCACGTTTGCATAAAATGCGTTTCATTTACGAGTACCCTCAATGCTCTCAGTGGTCAGAGGTTACGCGAACTGGCCTCAGCGCCGCGCAAGTAGTTACTCAACACCGCACGCGATTTCAATTTTCATATTTTACGAGGAAAATCATATCATCGGTCCATTATAGTTCGTCTAAAAATTACACTGTCAATTATGTTAACTAATGTCACTACTCATTTACAATTATTTTGCATTGTATGCTATTTTATTCGTATAACGTTTTATTCCGTTAAAGAATTACGTGGAATATTTAAAAAAATCTAGAATAAGTATTTTTTGGAGAGGGGAGGAAATCTTTAAAGTGTGAAAGTTTTTAGAATGCACTTTCTGTTAGGCAGTATTATCATCCGAATATGAGATAGGTAAAATTTCAAGTCATGCAGCTCATCGGAATGCCAGCGAAAAGTGATTATAACGGAAATCCACCCGAACAAAAATAACTCGAAGCGAGTTAAAAACGTGAAATAGTACAGTAGAAATATACACTATAAATTGATGTTTCGAAATTCATAGATAAACAATTTATTTCATTCGAAAATAATTATTCGAAGAATTCCCTGAACGTTATAAACGGTGTCTGTAAATCAATTTGAATAGCCATGCAAACGAATAGCTGATAATTATTGTAATTAATTAGTGTAAATATTGTCTATTGTACAGCGAAAGGCATAGAGACGTTTATGCAACACTACAGTATATGTTCCTTTCCCCGACAGAGTCGAAACTTCATAAATGTTAGTAAAATAAATATTGTGTCTGTTTCTTTCTTCTTTGCCAGTTACTGTCTAAGATCTTTGTTTGAAAAGAACACTACAAAGGATCATTCCTATTCACGAGCCATTTATGATTTTTTATGCAAATATTTGATATCGTTTCAAGATAGACAAATACATATGAATGTACGTAAATCTGTAACAATTCGTAATATTTTTTTCGTATACAGTCGCAACTGAAGTATAAGTCTCAAGTCAAATGTAAAAGTAAATCTTTATTTATTTACTCAAGCGTCATTGTAGATAGATGTACATCTATCATGTTTGTGTACACAAACACATATTATGGATTTGGCCACGGATGTTAATGTCTATTAAATAATTATCCATTAATAGCAATCGTTTCTTCACATACTTGTGTATTAATTGTCTGAAGTAAGTGACTGTTGTATGAAGACCTCTTTTACTTTAAATTTTTAGTATTCGTAATGTTGCTGTAATCATTTTAGATTGAAGTGGCAAACAAGCAATCCACATGATGGTAAGTGGTAACTGCCGCCCATGAACATCTGTAAGCAACCTCATACATACAAGTATCTAAAGTCAATTTAATATGTGTTCCTACTCCTGAGGACTGAGATGGTCACCTCATACATAAGTGAACCGGCAACAACACCCTTCTACCGAAACGCAGGAACTGCTTCACGCTTGACATAGGTGTAGCGGTGGCACTTCCCCGGTCGAACTACACTGGTTCTACCGCCTGCTAAATCTAGTATATTCTTAATTTTGGTAGTGTAGAAATACATACTCTGTAAAAATGTTCAAGTGTCAATCAGTTATGGTTCAAGAAATACAAGACAGAAGGACAGTGGGGCTTAGTAATTGGTTTCCGTTTTACCTTTGTGTACTGAACCCTGAAATTTAAACAATGATGGTTTCTCATGATGTATGTACCTATTTAGTATAGCATATTATATTGTACTTCAGACGATAGGATTCCGTGCAATACAAACAATAATATCGTCGTTTAAGTTCTAACACCGCGTAAGTCATTTTTTGGCGGTAATGAAATCTTGAATGTCATCGTCATTGGAATCGAAATACGGGTCGTTTTGTCCAAAGAGAATCAAGGTAAGACAAAATAATACCTTTAAATTATGGAAAATTAAAAGTACAAAATGAAACTTAGATGTATGTATGTAAAATTAATCGGTTTTTGTCTCTCCAAAAAAAATTCCAAAAATGACTTACGCGGTGCTAGAACTTAAACGACTATATAGTACAATATAACAATATATAGTAATGTAATATTATGTTAAGAGAATATGAATACTTAACAAAGGAAATGCGGATAGTTTTATAAATAACTAGCTGTGACCCGCGATTTCACCCGCTACTACATTAGAAAAAAAAACAAAGAAACAAACAAAGGGTGATGTTATATAGCCTATAGCCTTCCTCAATAAATGGAATATTTAACACAAAAATAGTTTTCAATTCGAACTAGAGGTTCTTGAGATTAGCGCGTTTAACCAAACAAACAAACTCTTTAGCTTTATAATATTAATATATATTAGTGTATATTGATATATGTTAATATATTCGCAAAATATACTTATTGGAGAATATTTATAGGTAAAGCATCGGTTCTCAGGTCGGTTTACTGTCAGAAATAGAGTACTCCAACGCCAGTAGCTGCTCATTGCTTAACTTTGCGACACTGTCTAAACCGCGGTGTAAGTGAAGAACTTCGTGGGCAGGTGCAACTCTGAAATGATGGAAATAGTTCGTGAACAAATTAATTATCTGCTGAAAATTCACATATGGCTAAACCCAAAACTATATTTGGACTTAGGTCGTTGAAATTAATTTGATTTTACGATCGTCAATTGTTACTTCCGAGGAAAATATATACGTTAAGAGCAAACAAAAGAATTAAACAAATTATAAGTGC
>MOOZ01000122.1:1784010-1800500 GCA_002930495.1 Cecropterus lyciades | reverse complement strand
AATGTGAACGAGCCCATACACCCTACTTAAAAATTATCAAATGCCAACGATGTCTAATGCGAGTGCTATTTATATCAAAATTAAGTTTTTTTTTAATACTTCATAGCTTTTAAATAATTTTTTCTTACATGTTAAGAGCAGCTTCGCAAAATACATAACATAATTATGTATCTTTGTGTCAAATAAAAACTGCTTTCGAATTACGTGCCATAAAAATAATTATTACCTACAGAAACTGCGAATAATTCATGTGTCATATTAAGTTTAGTTACTATGTATATGTATTTATTACCAGTAGTCAAAATATTAAGCAAGTTGATTAAAGATTATGGTCTAGATAAATCCGTAGAAAGTTTTAAATGTTATAACAGATTTTATTGTTGGTTAGACTAACTTTAAGCGCAAGAAGTCGTCGGCAGAGGTAAACAGAGTTATAGAAGCTTTCGAAGTTATAAAGCTTAGAGTAGAAGTGCATTTGAGATTGAAATACGAAACTTTACGCTTATAATATCCATTAAGAGTAAGAGAGATACATTTATACAAGGCGTTTCAAGTTAATCCTCGGAGGTAGCAACATCTATGGTCGACCTCACGAAGAGCTCTAATTTTATCTGTGGTTGACAACAGACGCCTATAGGCAGGAGTAGCTATTTACAATTACGTGAACTGCATACTTGTTTATTTATACAATATTGTATAAAATATAGTTGATAGGCAAAAAAACTCTTTTATTTTGTCTTTCAAGACAGGTAACATTTCCGCCGACCGTAAAGACAGACGATCAATGTAAAGTTGGCAACGATATCAACAATATAGACAAGTATTACTTGTATCTGGGGTTACCAGGCTTAATAACGAAAAAGCCGAACATCATTATATTTACACTGTGTATATGCCGGACAGTTGTTAAAAATAATATAAAAAATGTTTTTAAAAACAAGCCTTTATTTCATTGCTCCGAAAAGAAAAATAAACATTTTAGAAATCAAACACATCATTTTGATGCGATATACAATTTTATACCACATAAAAGCTTATCGATTCCTTTCATTTGATACCCATAGTGAATGGGTTGTACAAAAATATGTAATCTTCCATTTTTTAATAACATACTGGGTAGGTTGCAGAAAAATAAATAATCTTCCATTTTTTTACTGGCGGCCATCTTGAATTTCGTTATTTTTTCATAGTGTCTATGTATTCTACAAGTTGAATCCCTTCATTTGATAACCATAATGGGTGGGTTGTACGAAAAATAAATAATCTTCCGATTTTTATTAACGACCATCTTGGATTTGAATTTTTTTCATAGTAACTACATTACGTATTTTACAAATTACCCACATTAATTTTGTTGTATGAAAATATGCAATCTTCAATTTTTTGATGGCGATTTTATTCGTAGTTTATTGTATTCTACAAGTTCAGCTCTTTCATTTAATACCCATATTGGGTGGGTTGTACAAAAATATGTAACCCGCCAATTTTTTGCGGCGGCCATTTTGGATTAACAACAGTATTGAATACATATAATTGCATTGCCATCAGAACTACAGGTGTACTCCAAATTTCAGATCATCGGACTATAAGAAGTGGGTTAAATTCAGTTTGCAAGACTTGATCTAAACATACTTACATACAAACATTGTAAGTTAAATAAAAGCTTTTAAAAACCAGTTGAAAGATATATAATAAGAGATTGAATAAGAATAATATTAAGTGACAGTTTCAACTACTACAGTTAGATAATAGATAAATCATAAATCACAAATAAAATAAAGCGTTAGCTGGTGTTTTCTAATAATAATCTAAGACGGTATCTTACATCATTATTATACTTAAAATAAATAGTTATCCATGTATTTTAAGTATAACACGAATAACAAAAAATGAATGAACATGTTTATTTTTGGTTTTGATAGACAACCCAACGTAACCTTGTTTCTCTATCATTAATTATAATTAATAAATTAATTAATAAATAATTGTTAATATAAAGAGTATTTTAATTAAGAAGCTAACTGACGTAGAAATCAGGGTAAAAAATCTCATACGAGTATCCATTGTAAATCACTCACTGAAATAGTCGACTGCTCAATTTATGAGCAAAATTGCTATTTGAAACGTTGGTACGCGAATGAAACGGTATTCATAGTATGGTAATTTCTTATAGAAAATTGTTACATCAAAAAAATATCTCCCACGATTTCTGAAAAGTATCTATCCACAGTTTAATTAAAAAAAAGAAATAACAAAAAAATAAGACCGACTTCCAGTCCACAAAAAAGTAAAAAATAACTCAAATATATGTTGGTTTTGTACATAGCAGTACCCCTGCATCATCAGGATCGAAGAATGGGAGGTCAAATTTTTCATCAAGTGATTTTGTCTTATATACCTAATTTTAGTTCCAAGTTTCACGAGATTGTTGTTGGTAAAAGCTGAGTTATCCAAATAATCTAAGAAACAGTGGGAGTGGTGGTGGTGACCACATAACTTGAAGAGTTTTCCATCCGATCACACCTATGTCCAAAAAAGAAAGTTCCGTACAGTAATTTCCCATCAAACGAAAGAAAAAAAATTGAAATCAGTGCAGAAACACTTGAATTATTCAAGATAATAAGAAATCATTTTTCCCAATTTACCGGGAAAACTGCCGAAAAGTTTTCATTTTTCCTAAAGTGGGACACCTGTGAAACTAACCGCATCGAATGTCGTTCAAATCGTGTTGATCGGTAACCGCATCGCGAAGTAAAGCCTGAACATGCATAAAAAAATTACGTGACGAATAGATAATCCCTCTTCCTTTGGGAAGTCTGTTAAAAATTAATAAATGGAGTTGGTAACCTCAAAAAGTTATGTTAATCAATATTGAAAGACTTCATATATTACTTTATTTATTGAAATATATTTTTCTTTGTAAATGAAAAAAATATAACGATTTTAGTTGAATAATATATTCTGTAGTCTTCTAGTATTGGCCAACAAATTCCATGTAAATGCATATGTCATTATTATTATTAGGCTCATTTTACATTATTTTATTATGTTTATAATCTTAAATACATCGTAGTGTAGGTCATTACTGTGACAATTAGGATATTAATGTCAATCTCAGATCGTCTACGGGCTTAATAAAGTAATATTATTATATTCTACTATGCCTCGGAAACATTCATATCAAAAATAAGGTAGATACATAATTTGAACATTAAAGTTTTTTCGATTGTTTATGGCTGTCACAATTGCACGCTACGTAAGCGAAAATATATCATAATACATTATAATTATCTACCTATCTGTTACTGTTTCCAAAATTTTTACAAGCAATTTAAATTAAATATACACTCCCCTTGCCTTTTTTTCGGCAATCAGATTTATTAAATATTTATAGCTGATGATAACTTTAGTTTTCTAATCTGGCTCTATGGTGACAGGTCTGACAGGCTTTCATGTTCCATCGTCCTTAATAACTTCTTAGATATTTTTTTATCAGTTTTAATTTTTAATCCCGCAGCCCGCGGTAAACGATGTAGGGTGTTGCCAAAAAAATTGCTTTTTTGACTTTTGTCATTTCTGAAATAAATAAAATGAGAAATTATTATTAATTTTTGCTTACATACGTTGGGGGCCCCTGTGGTCCGGGGTTCGGTATAATTGATACGGCAGATACGGCGGTAGCTACGCCCCTGATTCTTGGCTATAGCGATAAATAATTTTATTATCACAAGCTTTTATTTACACGTAACGGGTAATCACGATATACGGTTTTTAAATTTTGTTATTGCCTTCATTTAACTTGTGTAAGTTTGTTCGTATATGACGTAAAATCCTTTAATTAATTTTTAATCAGTTAACCCCAATCGATTGAATGACAATGCATGATTAGTTTAACGTCATTCTAAATACAATATAGCGGACGGACCTAGATGATTAGTCAACTGAAAGGTAGCAAATAAAAAGGCTTTCTTAGTAAATGACGAAAAGTAGAATTGTTTTAGCAAAGTTTTCTAACATGAGTACTTAAAGAAAGTACTTTAGATATCACATTTGTCACTTTCGACTTAAAGATTGGCGACTTAATTGATTACACATAAAACAAATTATAAACAAATCTTAACATATTAGTAGAATTTATTTTTCTTTTCTGAGGTTACGCTTAGTTATTTAGATATATTAAAATGATTAAAATATAGCTTTTTACGTGTTTAAGCGTTAGATTTGTTACGCTATAATCTAACATAACCAAAGCAATGTACTATTTTAAGACAAAATTCAAAATTAAAATAAATTAAGGGATAGGTTATGTTTTAGTCACTTACCGACAATAAGCGCTCGTAGGCTTTTTAAGAAACATTTTTTCTTTCATTGAACAATTAACAGTAATTGGGAATACGATGTTTTAATCATACATTTTTTTTGACGGTAGGAAACCTTCTAAAGGTACACCGAAGCCTTGGAAGAGATTCCGGGTTATGTCGGATTTTTACCCACTAAAACCCCCTCGGTGGCCTTCCTCAGCGCTTGGCCATTAATCATACCTAACCCTGTTATTTTTAAATAATTGGAATAGTTTTCCATAAAGTTTAAAAGTTTATTATTATTTATTCAACAGTAATCAGATTTCACTTGGGTTAAACAATCAGGCTATAATGATAGTATGATATAATTTTCCATTGATGTAGATGTTTATAGTAGAACAGTAATTTATCTTAGCCTTAAAGACTTAAGACCACTTTTTACTTTTACTTTTATTTACCGATATAAATATTTGTTATCTTTATTAAGGCGGTGAGGCTTAAGTATTTTCTCCAAATCAATTTGTTATTTACACGTAATTTATTTTTATCGTTGTTTGTAACTAAATGGGATTTGCCTCAATGAATTCGCCTACGCGATTTATTATCAGACAAAAATCTTTGGAGAAAAATTATGTATGAATATTTTATTTCAATAAAAGCTACGCAATCGTAAATAATTGATGATAATATTATTTTATTTACTCTTCAAGTAATCCAGATCTCTGGTATTCCGAAAAAATTCATCCATTCACCATCCACCACCATCCACCATCCACCTTTGAGGTTCACTGCCGGACATAGGCCTCTCCTAATCGGGGTTTTATGACCGCAGTGGGAGTTGATGTTACCCTGGAAGACGCTGCTTAGTTGCCTTGTATGATATCCACGGGAAAAAAGGGAAAGGTGCTATTCAAGATTGACACGACATGGAATATTCATGACCGGCAGACACAACACGGCACCTATTTCGAAATAATGCGTTACTTTAAATAATTGATGTTGAGGTGATTACGCGGAAGGGACGATAGGGACTGATGCTTTTTAATTTTGGAAATATTTTGATTTTATAACAATTCCTACGCGGAAAAGAATAAAGTAATTTTGAGGGCGTGTCTACGACTATATCTAGTCTTAACTACACTAGAGACGAAAACTATACTACAGTATAGTTTACTAAATTGTAGTTAGGACCAATGTATAGTGAACTATACTAAACTTAACACCAACAACAACACATGGCTGTACCATTGCTTGCTAGAAATTTCACACACTATTAATACTTCGAAATTAAAATAAATTAATGTTAATGAATACTAAGAGTTAAAGGTTTAAGTGCAAAAACTGATTGTCGATACTAAAACTAGAAAGCAGTTTTATAGCGGAATAATTAATGGCATATTACAATTGTAGAAATTTCTACAAGTGGTAAAACGCGGCTTTTTAGATTTACACATCGAACAGGTATGGCTAAAGTGGCCTGTTACTCGAGCGCTCACAGTTAACAAACTGTATTCAATTGAAACAGGAATAGAATCCGGAACCGAATGGGAAATGGATTCAGGGGGACTAAATTGACGCCTTCATTTTTCATGACATAATGCTGCTACCATTCAACTGCAAAAAATATGCCAAAACACCTAACAGAAAATATAAGAAAAAGGAATTTGTTATATTTCCTACGATAAATTTCTTTGCCAGCTTTTAGCCATTTTTATATCGGAAGCGTCGGAAGCTTTAGGAAATTTCTTATATAAGCTTGAAAAATCTTTAATGGACTTGAAATGTAGCGACGTGAACCATTTATACGCGACAGGTATGAGTCTTCACGAGACTTTATTACTACAGAACAGATTAGCGACCACGTTTTAATTGAAATAAAACCGCTCTGAAATACTCTTCTAAGCTTCTTCTTCTCTTCGGAAGCAGTGCTAACTGTGCTCTTAGTACGAGTTTATCATGTTGCCTTAAAACGATCATTGTTTATGTTTTCGTCCAACATTTCAAACTACATTGCAAGGTACGAACGAAAACAAAAACAAAGCGTGGAGTGTAGATTTCAATGCAAGGGCAAACATACACAGTGATTATTTTGAGGATACACAATACAGGAGGAACAAGATAAACTCCTACTAAGAGTAACGCTACACATTTTTTTTATTACACTGAATCAGCAAACGAGCAAGCAGTCCACATGATTGTAAGTGGCCTCATATAGAACAGGGGTTCTATCTAAAGTCAATCACATATGCGTCGCTACTCCCGAGGACTGAGATGATCATCTCAGTCCAGTGAGGCGATCGCCTCATATGTAAGGGAGCCAAATTAACTATCTGTAAGTAAGCCGAAGTAACTGTTGGAAAGTAGCTGTTATACATCTTAGTAGTAGAACTAAAGACCGTTTCTATGTTTAGTTATTTATACATGCCAGAGGTTTTATTTTTTTACACAGATTCAATAGTCATTAGTTTTCAAAGTACCAAAAACTGCCCAGATAAGACACGTTCAGGCTAAAAATATAATCATGTTTATTTGTGAGATTTATATGTGCAATCATCTAAGCGTAGGATACACTAATAATAAACTTCCGAACTGCAACCTGCCAACGCTCCCGTTAATAGTTAAGCTCTATAATACGCTTTAGGAAACTTTCAATATAACCGTTAGTTGTCATTATATTGTAGGTAAATGTAGATATGTACATCTTGACAGGTGACAACGTAGCGACGATAATAGTTTAGGTTTCCACCAGAGATGTCCGAGATACCTGAGCGTTATGTGAGACTAAACAGTTCTGAAAGTATTCAACCCTTTATACATGATGTAAGGTTTATAAACGCTATAGCTATGCCAGTCGCGGATTTTTAACATACATTTGGCATTTCTTTCTATAAAATACAATTAAGCCTAGTCGAGCAATGGTTTTTTTACAAAAATAGTACCACCTTTAATGCCACAAAAATAATTCAAATATATGTCGGTTTAGTACATAAACAATACATTGTACAAAGTCCTGAAGATGTCGCTCAATATATTTCGCTAGATCACGACCACGAAACTATGTACTGAGTATTTTCTAAATCAACATATATTTAAATTATTTTTTCTGGCGTGAATACGTCTTTAAATTAGCTACCATACGGGGGCAATTCAAAACCTCATGATAACAAATCGGGGTTACAGATCGATTCTATCCTCTAAATCTAAAATTAAATTATACCACTGGATAGCTATAGGAGCAAAGAATTTAATACGATGCGAGATCAGTAACGAATCGCGCGTGGTGGAGGGAGAAGTGCTGCCATTATGAGGTTATTTTGCTGCGTATCGAAATTTGCAATTTGAATAACTTTTGAATCGGAGAAGCTCCGATGTTCGTTCAAGTTTTTTATCGTCAACTGTCGTCAAAATCTATCGATTGTATATAAAACATTAGTTTAAAGAAATGACAGTGAATATAATACAGTGTTAGAATAAAAAACATGGCAAAAATATGTAATGTCGTCCTATACGTATCGAAAAGCCAAACCCAAATACAGAAATCATATACTGTTGGAAAAGACTTCTCACGAACAATCGTATGGTATAGTGGAATCGACCATATGACCGAGGCAAGCAGTGCCGGTAACGTAAAATAATGAGTGCGAGCTCGGATCAACGATGGTGCCAGTACATGTGCAACTGAGTACAGAGAACTACAACTGTAAAATATAAAATCCTTATCCATATCAAAAGTCAGTCCCGCATTAGTTTAGTTTGGTATAATTATAAAAGACAAATTTATTTAAAATCGTGTTTATATTTCTTTATTACATTGAAATTTTATTCAGTGTATTTAGTTTTAAAGGATAGAAGAAACTCCCTTAAGACATTTTTGGCGTTCAATTTTTTTTTACAAAAAGTGACACTATCGAAACCATTGTAATTACAATATTGACATTGTGATTCAAATGTATACACATATTTTTATAACGAAAAAAGAAATTAGCTTCGTTACAGCTGATGAAAGTTGGCTTCTTTCATTTGCGCTGTGGAACGTCCGGCCCGTTGTAGTCAACAGAAATCAACGAATCAAAAGTTTTCAATAAATTAAGTTATTCCAATTTGTATATATCTATTTTTAACAACTATTAAAAATACGTTTATTTTTCCAATGGTTAAAAACAATATTTTTAATGAACTTTTAGGTATGTACAGAGGTATTGGTAAGAGCCAATAGCTGTTAAGAAAGAGCTTTCTGTAATTTCGATTGCTCATCAATTCCTTGACTCTTATGGACGTTTAGATTTATTATTAAATTTAAAATATTAAAAATATATTATTTAAGTTGGAAATGAAATTTTAAAGTAAAATAACAACAATTACTGAAAAATTTGGAGGAGCTTCTTCCCTTAAGCACTGGGTAAACTTAGGAAAAGAAGACTACTAGAAGTATTTTTTTTTCACTTATTACAAGTTAAATTATGTATTACTTAGTACTTAGGTGATAAAGCATTTCTGCACACTATGTACGTAGGCTGTCATCTTATGATTAATTCCCCATGCATTAAATACTAATGATACATTACTTTCTACATACATAAACATTGGAGTAAGACATACCAAATATCATCAAATTATATTTTCGAAAGCCGCTCATTTAAAGTAATACAAAAATAGTCACATATTTAGCAGACTGCTCTAGACATTCCCTTTTTTCCGCGCACTCACCCATTTAAAAAAAATCATTATGTGAAATACAAAAGTAATTATTCATTGTTTCTCCCAAAAGCTGACAGCTGGCGCTTACCCCGGGCTTACGAGGGCTTTTAGCACTACTATATGATTAATAATTTTTTATCTAGTTTTAAGAATTTATCAAAATAACAAAAACTAACATTAGTTTTGGATATTGAGAGCAATAGTTAATGTAATAAAAGTAGTAAATGATCAAATATCTCACTAAGAATACTCGTAAAATAAATAGCGCCCCTTTCTACCTTAGAGGGCACACGTCGTGAACGAAAATTTACCACAATATTCAAAAATGAATCAGAAGCGGTATATTAGTGGTATAATATATGACAGAAAAAAGTGTGCCGTGCCGCTGAACTCAAATGTAAAATAAGTATGGATTTAATCCATCCTTTCATCGTCATCACCTAATTGGAGATTTCGCTGAAAGTCATCACGCGTATCGTAGCGCGTAGCGCGTAGGTATCATGCGTATTAGTGACCGCAGAGGGAGTAATAATACACAGACACGTCCGCAATACGACACCACTCGGCACCGTATTGGTCAAAAGTTCTTAAAAAGTCGATGGTGATAATTAGTCGATAACAAAAAAAACTATAAGCCCGAGAGTTGATTGTGTCTGAAAATGATTTTATACACCCGCACGGGGTGCATTGCAAAGAATTTTTACTAGGTGTCTGTTCGAATATTAACAAAATTCTAGCTTGGTTTTCGGTATTTATTGAAACGAAACAGAATTCGTGGTAGGATCTCAAGGGAATTAGGATTTCGTGTCTATTTGATAGGGCAGTGTTATTATACCTGGTTCTGGAGTTTAATACACATATATATATTACGATTTCCGGATATTGCATCCGGAAATCGTAAAACTAATGTTTTAGTTAGTTTTACGATTTCTTAATCGTGTTATTAGTTATTACGATTTTTAGTTATATATTTATTTATATATTTTTATTTAGTTATTACGATTAACACGAAGGTGGTAGAACACTTTGTGGTTCGACTCCGGTAGCACCACCGCCAAATCTATTTCTGCCTAATAACAACAGTGTTATGCGCAGGGAGGGAGACATACTTTCCCGAGGCATTCCATCTTAGTCCTCAGGGGTAGCAACGCATCTATGGCTAACCTTAGGTGAGACTTTGATCTTACCTAGGGTTGATTACAGATGTCCATGGGCGGTAGTAGCCACTTACCATCAGGTGGGCTGCAGGCTCGTTTGCTACTTCCACACTATAAAATAAAATAGTTACGAATATTTCGTTCCTTGTTGAAGTTAAGTTTTTTACTCACAGCATACAAATGTTATAAGTTCTTCAGAAGTAGCACCACCGCCGCCGCAGTGCCGCTCACGTTGCGGCCACGTGTGTTATCGTCCTTATATCGCACAAATTTAAATTTAACAAATGTTTTATAATACGGTGTGGGGTGATCGACATTTTACTATACAGTTCTCATCTGCCTAAATAATAAAAGTACAGTAACATAAAACATTCTCATGCGTTGCGAAATTACGTATGAGGCGTTTGTTTTTACGCACCCTGGTCAATAAAATTTAATCGGGGTCCTAATGAGAGTGACACACTTTTTACTGTTATAAATTTAACTGTAGACGGTCGAAATTTGCATTTCGCTTTTATAATTGTTAAAGTGAGCGCGATCGCAGTTAGTATACTAGTTAGACGATTCTGTTATAATGCCGCCCATTAGAAAGGTATTGTTAACCAATTGTTAACTAAGCTCTAAATGTGATTGAAACAAGTAAAAAAGAAGAACTGAATCGAATAGACGTGCCCATAAAGACTAATCTAAGTAAAGAATAATATTTAAATATACACTTTATTTCAAGCTAACGCATACTGGTAAAAACTTTATGTGATAACTTTAGTAATTATTCTTGTATTGATATCGTAGACTCAATTTCTAATATATATAAAATATCTGATTGTACTCATATATATATAATATATCTAATATATATAAAATATCTGACTCAACTTTTTATATAAGCTTGCAAGACGGTACAGCGTATAGTTTCTACGATCGCTATGCTACTAAGAATTTCGAAATATCGCATGTAAAAATATGCAATATATCAGAATAAAAATATGTTATGTTACGATTCGATTCCAAGGATTGATATATCGCTCATATATTACAAGCTTTAAGCGTTCAAGTCCGATATGAATAGGTACTACCGGCAATAATAACAAATAATTCTATAGTGGAAATTTGTTTCTGGCATGGAGCCAAGCTCACCTGCAAAACGTGGATGCCGGCAAGTGGCGACGTGCCGGACAAATATGGAAATTGTGGAATATTCCGCAAACGGAAACAGCAGCCGTAGGGACATTCGTTAATCCGAATAATACTATAAAATTGAATGGATACACAACGGACTATATCACCAGACTAGTACCTAACGCGTCATTATTTCACTTTAACAAAAATATGTTTATCTTCTTACAATTTCAAGTTATATTACATTATTCATACGCGGCGGAAATCGTGGGAATACAGCTAGTAAGATTAAATTGCAAGATCGAGATGCATCTACTACGGTCACCAGAACGTGACCAGAACAGATGACTACTAAAAAAACATCTCTTACTAGGGGGATCCGATCTACCTACCATGTATTATACCAAAACGTATAAGTTGTTAAATTCAATAAAGTACAAGAAATGATTTTTTAAATGAATTAATGGAATTTCCCTAACCAATCCAGAATTTCATAATACCCTGGTAGACTTTGACAAAATTATTTTCAACATGAAAATAAAACTTGTAATTTGACGTGCCGAATCCAATCGAGGCACGTAAAATTGAATTCGGTTGGGAAACTACGATGTGGCAATAGAGAAAAATTGTATCGTTTAAGTGATAGATTTATGTATTGATAAAATTACTTTATCCAAAACTGTTGTACTAAAACTGTACAACAGTTTTGGATAAAGAAATTTTAATTCAGGATTTAGTTTGCTGTAAAGCGTCACTTCGGAAATATTTTTAATAAGTATGCAAGTTTTAATACAAATTATTAGTAATCCCTTATACTGAATGTTAACTTTAACAATATGATCTACTGTATAGTAAAGCGATATTGTTTCACGGTAGTTTCAAAAGAAAAATACATTTGTGGTCGCGCAGGTGAGAACTGGGTCAAATGATAGCATTTTTATAACAAAAACCTTCCAATGACAATATTATATTTTTGCAACTTGATCCGTAGGTAGAACTTCATAGTAGATTTGGTTAGAACTGATATAGTTGTACCAAATTCAGCTGTGAATTTGCAAACCAAAGCAAGAAGGATTCTTTTACAAGAGCAGGTCTCGCTTGTTTTAGAGCGCTCTGAGCTCATAAACTGTATTCAGATGAGACCGATTCAAACGACAGCATAGAATTAAGGGTTTTCATAGCTTATTATTTATTTAAGTGTAAATTAGTTATGTTTTAAATGCCAGTGCTGGTTGTGGTTAATAGTGAGAATATTCTACCTAACATTTTTAAAGTTGTATCCGTGATTTTTACAAAGGTGACCTCATCGATCCTGATTCTTGCTTTATTGAAAGTAAACGAGTAAATGATTTACAAGTTATTTACTCGACAGTTACAACTTCATAATCGTATAGACATTAATATTCGTATAGACAGTTCGACAGCGCGTTTAGGAATGTCTGATATTTTTGTTTTTTTCAGAAATATTGAGTTGCTGTTGGCCTTAATGGTCTTTACATTTTCAATTCTTTACATCTGCGCTTCATTCTTTATGGCAAGTCTTTATAGGGTTCCAGGCGGGATGGATGTGGACAGAGCTGCTGCCGAAGTCCAAAGTCTTGTTTAACTCAGATTGGGGCTGACCCAAGAGCATCTCCTGTGAGGTACGGACTTCAACTTAGGTGACTTACGATCACGTCGTGGATCACACCGATCACTGTGGGAGCTGGATAGGTGTTTCTCCTTTTTAAGGCAATTTTATCATCAGAGTAATCCAGGACATATTTTGGTATTTTATGTAGAGCTGCCAATGCTGATGCCAATGCGTTGGCATCTAACTGATTGGGATGGTCCACAACTGCATCAATGTAGCTTTTGGAAAAGTGTTCTATGCATTGAACGATGGTGTGCAACTCAAGATCATTGTGGAGGTTTACAATGTGCACGTACCAGGGGCAGCCCATGGCCATGTGAAGAATCGATAGTCTCGAGTTCTCTAAAAAGCTCTTACTTATAGCAAAACTACGGTGGTTATTTAACAGAGAAATGATTCGTTATTAAATCTACATGCCTAAATCTCACTGAAGCCTTAATAATAATTAATATTGGTGAAAAAAATAAAGTTTAATTCCAAAATAATTCTTAGTACAACGAAATTTATTTACTACTATAATATTCGAAAAAGTATATGAAGTAGTTATCAGCAGAAAATAATTAAAAAGAGAAAATTAAATTTGTTAATTACATACTTAGTAAGGATTCTACGTGTATAACCATGCGCTAAATAATTGGTGCGAGCTGAAATTGATAATCTTATCCGACTGCGTCAGAAGGTCCGTAATGTTTTTCGAGCGTATGTAACATATGTATGTATGTTTGTGTGAGTGTCTATTTCTTTGGCACGCGGTACAGCCCAAACGCCTTGACGGATTGTGACGTATGACATATCATTAGAATCGTCTCAGTTTGCAGAGTGACATAGACTATATAATTTTAAAAATGGCACCTGTAAATAGGGGTCATAGGAGGGGGATAACCTTTTTTAACATCACAACAATATGTGTATCAAATAAAAGCTAAGAAACAAGCATTTTAAAAATTATATATAATAATACTTTTACTTGACTATTACAACAAAAAGTCATATGAACTGTTAAATTAAATACTTATATCATTATGAATAGTAAAAATTATCTTGAGCAGGCGGGTTTTTTGTTTAAATATTTTTGACAAAGTTACTAGATTATAACAAAATCTAGATTAACCGTTTTTAAAATGTAATAAAGCTGCAGAAATATTTCATATGATATAGTATTATAATTTGTCTATTAACTTCGATGCTGGCATGGAATTAATTTTCAATAAACTATTGATTTGTCATTAGGTATCGTTGACAAGGGCGGTTCCCCTGTTACAGCCACACAAAACATGTATTAATAAGTTAAACTAGAAATTGAATACCCAATTGGAAATGATATTAAGTTACTTCTACCGCCTTTTAAAATATTTTTTATGACAAAACTAAATACAAATGTAATTTCCTTTTTGGAATCATTACTATGTACTTACAGTTATGAAATAAGACCCTACGACAAAAGTAATATTTACAAAAAATAGTTTTGAGGCTCTAATAACGTCATTCCAATTGTAATAATGCATACTTTCTTGCATAATTTACACTTTTAAAGGACGCAAACAATTTGACACTGCGCGTTTTTACTAAACAAAATAAAAGCTTAGCTTGCCTCTAATAATATCTTAAGCTTATTTATTATCACTTTACACATATATTATTATATATATGACTTATATAATTTCAACAACAAAAATGAGAGATAAACGAAACATTATTAATTTGTGGAAATAATACTAATGGACAGGATGTCACTTAATACGTGAGCCGACCGCTGTATATTTATTAAAACGACGTTATTAATTGTATTTCTATTTAATCTGTTACAGCAATAATTGGAATTAAACCAATATCCTCATTGTTCATATATGGGTCACACTGTTCATATAACAAATTATATTATTACACATTCCCGCGGCTTCGCCCGCTCCGATCACGTATACCAGGGTAATGAGTGTGTGTGAGTAATGTGAATGAAACACATGCTATTTAATCTGTTATAGCAATAATTGGAATTAAACCAATATCCTCATTGTTCATATATGGGTCACACTGTTCATATAACAAATTATATTATTACACATTCCCGCGGCTTCGCCCGCTCCGATCACGTATACCTGGGTAATGAGTGTGAGTGAGTAATGTGAATGAAACACATGCTATTTAATCTGTTATAGCAATAATTGGAATTAAACCAATATCCTCATTGTTCATACTGTTTATATAACAAATTATATTATAACACGCTAGAGTATACCCGCGTCTCCACCCGCTCCGATCATGATTACAAGGGTAATGAGTGTGTGTGAGTAATGAGAATGAATATGTGCTTCATTTTCATTCACACACACTCATCATCCTCACAAAGATCCGCATTTATAATATTAGTAAGATAATATTTATTGTGCCGCAACTACTGAATTATTATATTAATTATTTATTAATGTGTCGGTTCGACACTGCCGCTGCCAAGTTGAGCAAAACAAAAAAAAAAGTAGAATATAGTAGTAGTATATAGTAGGGAATCGTGTGTTATAATAAATGATAGTCAGTTTAAACTTGAAGTAGGTACGCTATATAAAAAAACGTAACCTTTAATATTTCTCTACCGACCTTCCTTCCTCTCGGATGAATTATTTAAACGATGTCCTTTTTAAGAGTAAAACTGTGTCCTAATTACGGATTCCACGAGAGAATAATTCCCAATCCCCGATTTCATATTTTAAGCAGAGCCTGCAATGGTTGCTAATCTGTCAAATACAGGTTACATTTAATTTAAACTGTCGGTTTTTTGAAATTCGATTTCATATGTTATTAATAACTTATACCCTCGAAAAACGTTACCCTCCTTCTGACGCAGTCGGGTAACAAATGGAGTATGCACTTTAAAATCAATACGGATTTTATCCTAGCGACTACAATTGAAATTGCCGTTAGATTATAAAAAAAACAACATTCCAAGATAATCTATTGAGTATGTATTAACCTGTTCAGTTTTCATTAAAAATGAAAATAAAACACTTTTTTTTACATTTTTAAAGAATATATTTTCCATTTCGGGAGTTTGGGCTGATATAATCTACAAACAGCTGATCAGATTTTCTTCAAATATAGCTAATAACATTCTCGATTAGACAAGCTTCCAAATTAAAAAAATAAATCGGTCAATACGTTACCTCTTGAGGGTTGAGAACCACAGACAGACAGATAGATAGATACACGGATACGCACATAGATACACACGTCGTATTTTCAACACCCCTTTTTTACGTCAGGGGTTTAAAAATAGACCTATTAACTTCATGTCAAGCGTTCAATGCGGCTCATGGGCATATTGTAAATATCTGGAAACGATGTGCGTTGTTACCTTTAAGGTCTAGACATTTCATTAATGTCAGCCAGCTTGAAATTGAATTCAGTAGTGTGAAAGCTACCATACAGCAGACATTTGACCTACAGATTGAAGGTGGTAGAACTCTGTGGTTTGACTCTGGAAGCACCACTGCCACACCTATTTCTGCCTCATAATAGCAGTGTAAAGCGTTGCTGTGTTCTGGTCTGAACGGTGTGGTAAGGGAGACATGCTTTTCCGTGGCATTCCAT
>MOOZ01000122.1:1719238-1735310 GCA_002930495.1 Cecropterus lyciades | reverse complement strand
TAGTGCGGTAAAAATCCCACATAACCCTTTTGAAGGTATCCCCCTCGAGAAAAAAAAAAGGTAGTGTGTGCAGTGTACACATACAACTACTCGGAAACACACCTACACGCTTAGACATTATTACGGACATACTCATGCACAACTCTAAAATATAAAAAGATATATAGGCAATTTACACGAATAATCCTTCAGTAAAAAACATTTTTTAAATATTTAAATGTGAAATGGAATAATATTTTATATTTGGCTAGCTGATCCGACTTTGCACTGCCTTAACAAAACATAATTTTGAATTGGTACGATGAAAATGCTCGGTTTTGTAATTTTTTAAATTATCCGCACACCACCCTTAATATCTTCTTTTATAGAACATTCTCGTAACAATAATATATACAAAAAAGAATAAGTTTAAACAACCTTATACATTACCAATATGTTTTAAAATGTGCTATTTATTCTATTCTTCATGTGCTATGATGCAGATTGTTATGTAATCTAAATAGTCAGAAGTTAAAAATAAAAATATAAAACTTTATAATCGCAATAGTTATCTTAACTTCATTCTATTATTTTTAATAATAAACGTCGATAAAAAATGGCAACGCCAAGTTACCAAAATGTTATCGCAATATTGGTGATTACAATATTTTATTATAACATTTCATATGTTCATATGTACATACAAAGTAATAATTTTACTTTAATGTTTCAATATGTAAATAACATTGAAAAGCATATTACTTTATCAATATAAATAGTTTCGATTATAAAACCCATATTAATGTAAAATTCTAATTATGGGTAACCCTAAGGTTAAATTTACGGACTCAGTTAATAAAACTCACCTTAATAGCTAGTTCGGCAGCCCTAAGTTAATTTAAGAATTTTGCAGTCAAAATATTGCCGTCGAGTCATTCGTTTTCCCGAGGGCCACAAAACAGTCGTTTCAAGCGTCATTTAAATTTTGGGCGTATTTTAACAAATTTCGACCTTATAAAATCAGTCACATGCATTTTTTTATACGTTCAACACTAACTGGCACCGACAGGCGAATAACGCTTAAAGCGGATGTTCGTGACCCACGGGTTAGCATTCGAAGCGTGAATTGCCTACAGCACTTCAGGCTAACGAGTATTTGATTCAATTTAAAATCTGATAGGGATGAGATGTTGGAATAAATTACCAATTTTTGACATCTGAAAATAGCAGTATTTGTACATTTTAAGTATTTGCCTAGCAGTCAAAATTCGATCAAAACCATTATTGACAATTTAAGGATGTTTATAGATAACACAAAAATAAAGCTCTTCAATGGCTACAATACGAAAAGTAGGTTCATCATCATCATCATCGTCAATCCATTATTGTCCCACTGCTAGGCACGGGTCTTCTGTCAAAATGGAAGAGTGTTAAGCCCATAGTCCACCACACTTTCCAAGCACGAATGGGTAGAGTTCACACACCTTTGAGAACACTTTTTTTTATAGATAACTCTCAGGTGTGCGGGTTTTCTCACGATGTTTTCCTTCACCGTAAAGCAGTGATAATTTTTTTCTAATACACACATCATATTAGAAAAATCTGCGTATGCTGCGTGCCTGGGATTCGAAACTCGGACCCACGATTGAGAGGCTGAGCTTCAACCTGAGTTTTAGGCACTACGAAAAGTAGGTTGAAAAGAAAAAACATCTTCCCAACTATTTTTCTTTGCCTATTTATATATACGTAGATTTTGGACCAGTATGTGTATTACGCAATAGAGAATAATATCCACGCTCACAAAAATAACCAGTTCAGAATTTCCGCAAACCATTTTTATATCGATAAAAAAGGTTTTGCTTTTACACGCAAAAATGGTTGACTGTTACTAGGATTCCATCGCCGGCCAGCAGTCAGGGGGATTGCTGTGAAGCAGCAGCTGGGAGCGTCTGACGATATCCTGCAACAGATGCAAAACGAGCTGCAACCCTCGCCAGGGGCGGCGCCCACCCCAATGACGTCACATGCCTGTCAACGCGCCAGCTCAAACTACTCCTGGCCATACTACTCCGAGGCTAATCTAAATTCCAGACCGCAGAGCCGGGCCAGCGCCAGTTCCAACTGGTAAGTTTTCAATTCCACAACGTTCCTCGTCAGTCAGAACGGTGTACAGTTAAAAGAAATTCTATTTCGCGTTTCTAGTGGGCTCCTATTGGACACAGTTTCCTAGTCGTGCGTTGGGAAATATATTATATTGAGCCCCGACCTCAGAAATATGTACTAACATTTAAATTATGTTTGCTTTTTTGTGACATACAAGTTGGTTGTTTTTTTGTAAAATATCAAAATTTGGTTCTCATTTTGAGGTTTCTTAATGGGCATGTATTAAAGGTACTGAATATTTGTTTGCCCTTTTGTAACACGAAGTCATCACTTTAATTTGCTAGACGATAGATTACATTATCAGGAGTAGTTTCAAGTATTTAACTCAATTTTAACCTAAAATGAAATACGCCTGAAGTAAAATATTGCTAATAGAAAGTAACTGTAAAATTTATATAGATTATATTATTTATATAGATTTTTATAATAATAATCTTGAAAGCGTAATACACAATTATCGGTAAAGGACTATCGTAAAGTAGTTTTATCGTAAGTTTAAAATATGGATTCGCAGTAAGTAACGCTTGATACTATTAAGTAATTTCCACGGTGTATTTAGCAAAAATTCTTAGACTCCAGTACAGTTTGATAATCACAAAATTGTAGCGTGCTTTTTCCATTATGTTCAACTCGTTGTTTAAATGGAAAATTAATGGACTCGTTTTTAATAGGGTCTTCGTTAGAGAATGATATTCTTTAGAAAAATATTCCGTATCACGGAGAGGTTTTGCCTTATTCGAACTCTGTTGAAAGTTAAAACTGCCAGAAACATTTCATTAATAAATACATAATTTCTATGATAACTCTAGTTAAAAAAAAGTGTTTACATTTTTCCTTCCCTTCCCCTACCGGCCTAATCTGCGAGATAGCTGTCTAAAACTATAGCTGATAAGGTGTCCTCGCCATGTTTTTCTTCACTGTTTAAGAAATAGAGAAAATTAATATCTAGGACGAGCACATTTATTGTAAAATCAGGGGCGCGGGATTTGGTTGAAAACCTCCCGATGAAGGGTCCAGTCAATCCACTAAGCTACTTATGCAGTTGTACACAATATGTACAAATAAATGTATTAATATAAAGTTTTCAAACTAGATGATAATAATTATTAAATTGATACACGTACATAATTTGAATTAATAACTGTAGAGTAACTATGACGGGGTACCGCTAAGCTTAGTGACTAGATACCTACATAGTTAAAATAAAATAGAGAGACTGCATAATCGTCACATTAAAAAATATTTGACTGCTCATCTATAGATTACTTTTCACTTATCTCAGTATCACTCTCTTATTCATTATCTTTATAGCGTTGAGGAGTTTTTAAAATTATTATATTTGTTACGTTCAGAATATTGTAAGTAATACGTCTACCGAATAAACGCGCAACAAGACGAAGCATATTTTGCATGAAACATGGGTAAAATGTTATTGTTATTTGTCTATATTCATGAATTCCACGTTCGAGTGGCGAATCAATTATTTAAAAAGCTAAATGTTTTTAGAGATAAGACATTTTTATACGACTGAAGAAACACTTCAAGCAGACAGCATGAATCCAACTGTTGGTGGTCTCTGGCTGTCATAAACTTCAGTAACCAGCTCCATTTAGAACAGGTATTCTACCTTAAGCTAATCCCAGATGCATTGTGACTCTTGAGTTTAAGGTGATCGCGTCATGTATATTTAACTCAATCGGTAATTATTAAATTACCGATGCATTACTCAAATCCTCTTAGGTTACATGCTTGGAAAAATGGCAGAGTAAACTTGCGTATGTAGTGTATTTTTTAGTATATTGCAGTAGCAAACGAGCATGCAGTCCACCTGTAACCGTTAGTCACAGATGCGTTGCTATGCCCTTCAGACCAAAATACAGTAGAGTTTAAAACTGCTGTTATTAGACAGAAAAAGGAGTGGCGGTAGTGCTTCCGGAGTCGAACCACAAAGAGTTCTACCGCCTTCAATATTTCATCCAAATAGGACACAAATGACAATAACCGGTTCAACTAGTAATAATCCAAAAAAAATATTATCCATCGCTGTCTCCACGACTAATACGTACGTATTTAGAAAAATACGGGTTCCTATCAGAATTTCCCCAATACTGTAACAGAATATTGAATAATGATTTTATAAGAAATTCTTGTAATTTCTTTTTGACGACCCGCGTGGCGGAGAGATCCCCATATCGGTCTGACACTCAGTGGGTCCCGGGTTCGATCCCCGGCTAGACAGACATCTGAATGATGAGCTTAGATTTCTGTTCTGGGTCTGAGTGTCTATTTCCATGGCACCCACGACACAGGAGAAAATCCTACTGTGGGGCTATGAGTGTAAAAAGCGTAAAGCGTTTTTCTTGAAACTTCTGTTTATCGTTTATTGTTTATACTCTTAACGCAGTTAAATTGTACAGACTTAGCAGATGAAACTTCTTATGTAATAAGTCTGAAACGGTACTTAATAACTTACTTGTTTTGTCGGATTGAACTTTAAGTATCCAAAAGATTAAAACGGAACCCTATTACTAAGTCTTCGGTGTTTGTCCGTCCGTCACATGTCTTTATGTGATGAACGATAATAGGTAACATCATATATTTTTGCAGAGTGTGTATAGCTGCTATAACGACAAACACTAAAATTAATAAAAAAATAACATAAAAATAATAGGATTCCCCATACAAGAAAGCAATAATTATTCATTAAGGTATATATTAAACCGGTACAGATAATTTTAATCCTCAAAGTATCCTCTAAGTACTTTTCTAGATGCTATGGCAACTTATTTTAATAAGAGTGAATTAAAAATTCTCCGGTACTCACGTACGGAACCCTCAGGATACGATTTCAACACGCACTTGGCCTAATATTCGGATCGGACTTTAAGAGGTCTTAGCGAAAATATTCTTGTCTGGAAATATTTATTAAAGCCAAGTATTATTTGACTCCGGCTAAGTAGGTATCTCGTGCCTAAGTCTTTAAGCCCGTTAAGCTTGCTAAACCGATTTCAACAAGTACAAAGGGTTCATAATCCTTAACAGTTTTATTGACTATGATCGTCATAGTTAAAAATATTCTTTCATTTACCCTACAATCAAATCCCACTTAAGTATAATTAATTGAAAATGTATGTAGTTTAACAAGCTTCAATTACGTGAACTTCATAAATAAAGACAAACGTCTCAAAATAATTGACGCTGTTGTAGCTGATTAACAAAAATGCAAATTCTACAAAATAAGGATCATTTTTCTACGTTTATAATAATTTATTAGAGAATCTACGTCAGTTAGAAGTAATGCTTCCATTTTTGTTTCTGATATGCTTAAGGTTAAGCATATCAGAAACAAAAATGCTTCTTAATTACAAACTTTATTCAACTTCATAATTGTGTGTAGGTACTTATGTATGTGTGTTTACAAAATTTATAAAGTTATTTTTTGTGAAAGGTAACAAATTATATTTTATGTTAATTTCCAGGTCTAAGTCTTCTGACTACGTGACCAGTCGGCAGTGTAACAGCACGCCCGTGCCGCAGCAACACACAGACGCTTGCTACGCCCATGCCCAGAATATGGCCACGTATTCCCACTACCAGCATCGGCAACAGGAGAGCCTGTACAGGAACTGTTCACTGTACGCTAATATCGGGTATGTATGATATGGTTTAAAAGGGAAAAGATTCATATGGCATTTTTATGTAAGCCAAAGCTTCGTTCGCTAACTCAGTTACATACTATTGTCTACATTTACGAATTTTACCCGCAATATATAAAGAAATCATAAGAAAACCTACAATAAACATATGTCTATTACACTAAATTATTATTTACTAAAAGATAACTACCTAAATAATAACGTTTCTACTAAACGATGATTTTCGACCGGTACTTTGTCGATAATTAAAATGTCCCTGTAAAAAATGTGACTGACAGTGTTACCTAATGACAGGCGAATAAAAATTTAGAAAAAAACCGTTCCTGGAGATGAATATCATTATTAATATTGTATATTAATATATTCGTTCGTTGGTTTTGTTCCAATTTACACCGCACTTCCCTATTTTCAGGTGGTCGTACCTTGTGGTGGTCACCTTTACGTAAACACGTACATTTCGGCATTACTTCAAATAACTAAACTTAAAGTTAAACTATATAAATAGATATATATATTATAAAACAGTAACTGTCAGTCTATACAGTGTCAGCATTATAACTATATATATATATATATATATAAGTTAGATATAGATAAAAGTTAGATAACGTCGTTTAAGTTCTAGCACCGCGTAAGTCATTTTTGGAATTTTGTTTGGAGAGACAAAAACCGATTAATTTTACATAGACGCAACTAACGTTCCATTTTGTACTTTTAATTTTCCATAATTTAAAGGTATTATTGTGTCGTACTCTGATTCTGTTTGGACAAAACGACGCGTATTTCGATTCCAATGACGGTCATTTTCAAAATTTCATTCCCGCCAAAAAATGACTTACGCGGTGCTACAACTTGAGCGACGATAAGTAGATATTAAATAAAATTTAAAATTGAGATTGACATACATAATTGGTCGAAATGGACAAATTTATTCTTATTAAAGAATAATTTCGTGTCACGGTCACTACGAGGCCGGAACGACGAGCTCATATTATTTAGATACGGATACCTAAATAATATGAGCTTTGCTATTATTTATTTAACTAAATACATACACATATGTAAAATTGTATTCAATCTCACTTTTTGGTTTATATGAAATTTAATTTTTAGGGTTCCGTAGCCAAGTGGCAAAAATCGGAACCCTCATAGTTTCGTCATGTCTGTCTGTCTGTCCGTATGTCACAGCCACTTTATTCGGAAACTATTATGACTTCAGTTGAAACTTGGTAGGACAGGTACAGAATACACTTATATTCTGTAAACGGCTTTCCGAATTATGCACAAAATTAAAAAATATATCAAATTTAGCGGGGCTCCCTATACATGGAACTTAACTCAAAAAAAATTTTTTCATCTTACCTACACGTGTCGAGTGTCGATAGAAAGGTCTTCAAAAATGAAGTTGAGTTTATAAAACCATTTTTTCTCAAAGTCGATTGTTTTCAGAGCGGTAAAATGTCCCCCCTCCCCCGTAACTTTTAACTAAGAGAGTGAAAAATCTCGATAAAACATTTTAATTTATACAAACACTATGAAAAACAAACTTATGTTGGTAGTTGGAAAATTGTTCAACTTTATTTAATGATAATGCTACGGAACCCTTCGCCTGCGAGTCCGACTGGCACTTGGCCGCATTTTTATTATGGTTTGTATGATGATTTTTTGATGACTTCACAAAAAGGTGGAGTATTTTGTAGGGAAATTTCTACCCCTGTTCGACGTGTAAGAGTACATATTTAAAATAAAATATAATCATAACAATATCTACATATCTACGTAATGTATGGGAACTCTCAAAACATTACACTATGAAATCCCCTATAATTTATTTATTATGTTCAGTGTATATTCACATTTCTCCATGCGTAATTGCACGCTATATTTAATAAGTTCGGCCAGAAAACCACACGATGCGTATTTTCCGATACGCAATACGCCACACGGGCGACACTATTACAGAAACGCTAAGGTAATTAATTGCACGGTAATGCGTTAATTTATGTTTGAAACAGGTGATTAACACATTGTACAACTGCCATGTCGTTCCTTTGAAATATTTCAGTTCAGTTAAAATTTCTAACTTTTGAAACGGTCACGCAAATTATCGCGAATTACTTGCAAAGTTTGCGGGGTGAAAGTAAAATGAGGTGAAGGTCTTATTAATTACTAGTTGTGACCCGCGTATTCACCTGCGTTTGAGAAATGTAACATAACATTAAATAATAACTATTGGTACATGATTTTTTTGTGAAGTAAAGACTAAATACCTCATGATATGTAATATAAATATAGTTTCAATCCTTAAAATAAATGTTCAAGGCAATTTTAAACGCAGACATTTGACTATTAATTATAGAATATTACAGTAGAACCTCGATTATCCGAACCATTTGGGACCGAGGCTAGTTCGGATAATCGAAACTTGAGTTTTTTGGGACGAGATTATAAGCAACACCTTACTACATAATAACAGTTAAATATTGATTAAAATTTGAAATACATATTAACGTTACGATATATCTATATATGTATTTTAAACAGTTGAAGAAAGTCGAATGGCATTTTTTTCATTTTTTTTTTCATAAAAGGGTAAAATATTAATTGACGAACAACTGTCACTGGTCTTTGTATGGCTACGCGTTACGGCGTGTTCAAAACACGGCGGTTGCAGCGAGCAACAAAGTATTTTTTGCACCAATGTTCGGATAATTGAGCGTTAGGATAAAGGAAGTCAGCGTTCGGATAATCGAGGTTTTACTGTAATTTATTATTACTAATCCGTCGTTTGCCAAACTATCTTTTTTGCAATTATACGAACACGCGGAATTTTTATTTTTATCATATGTATGAATGTGCGGACTTATTGCTCCATATTATGGATGTTCTACCAGTTAACCTTGAGGTTGATGGGCAAAAAAGTAGAGACGTGCGACAAAAAGAAATAAGATTTAAATTGTGAAAAAATAAGAAATACGATAAGATGCATAAAAATATACCGAAGGTCGATTTTTGGCCGAAACCGATTAGTCGGCTAGCCTCACAACATTCGGCCGAAGCCGAAGATTCTAAAAACCTAAAGAAACTTAGTTCCAAAATGGCTAATAGTGAAATACGACTAAAAACGTTTAACGATTTAAAAAAAATCTTTATAATTATTTGTGTTGATTGTATGTAAACGACTTCTAGAACTGATAATGATTACTTTGCTACTTGTCACAGATACCAGATAACATTTGAAATAATATGAATTTCAAACACAACTGACGACCCAAGCCCACAAAGAAGTGTGCGTTTATCCCTGTGCTTCAATATCAACATCGCGGAGTCGTAAATTCGTTGCAGTTCCTTTAAATTTGGCTTTGCTAGAAACCTTCAGCTTCGGCAAAAATTTCGACCACCATTTTGGCCGAAGCCAAAGGTTTTTTTTTATAGTAAGGACGTACGGTTTTATAGTAAGGACGGACAAACGAGCATGCAGCCCACCAGATGGTAAGTGGCTACTGCCGCCCATGGACATCTGTAATCAACCCTAGGTAAGATCAAAGTCTCACATAAGGTTAGCCACAGATGCGTTGCTATCCCTGAGGACTAAGATGGAATGCCTCTGAAAAGTATGTCTCCCTTACCACACCCTTCTGCTGTTATAAGGCAGAAATAGCCGTTTAGCCGAAGGCGGTTTTTTTGGCCAAACGTAGCCGAAGCCAAAGCTTCGGTCGGACACTAATAAGCACGTACCAATCAAAATGTTCTAGTGGGTCAACTTATATCACCATATAAAACGTTTTTTATGATACAGTTCTTAGTCTACTAATTAAGCAAAAATCTTTAAAAAATATCTAACGACAGTTCATTAAACAGTTCTGCTGCTTATTTTATTTTATCTTTCCCATAATTCTTAGTTCTAAATAGTACGGTTCTAATTAGATAAAGCTTCAGTGCATTAGAGTTCTCGGATTTAAATATTATGTAAATTAAATTGTGTTATTGTCACAAACATTTTACCAGTGCATTGAGTTATTTTATAGATTGCGTTGTTTTCATCATAAATAGTATTTAATAAAATGGAGCAACGGCAAGAATGTTTCTACGATTGCACCTCAAGGGTTAATTTATTGTTCGCTGGAAGGGAAAAAATACACGAAGCGATCAATCTCACGCACTCAACGCATTACCGGTTTCACCAGTCCATAGTCTCGGCAATCGTCCCCTTGTTACCCAAACACAGATGTGTGTACCTACGACAAGGTGGTAAATAAAATATTTGTGTTCATTTCTAGGTGCTCAGACAGTAGCCAAGAACTGTACAGTTCACAGACCAGCTCAGAACAAACGTCACCAGTTCGTAACGCGCCGCGTTGCCGCCGACCGGAGTCCCCGCCACCAATTCGCAGCCACCACCAGCTCCTATACGTGCCCTACAGCACACACTACCATTACCAACACGACTACGGGACCCACTGGAACGCTAATGACTGTAAGTTTAACACTATCCCACTTTCAAACTGCCGTAAGTATTTAAATAGAAGTGATAAAATAATCATTCCATTTAGTAATTCAATCTGGCGTCTACGTAAACTTTCCTTACTGTGACCTTTCTTGACTATCCAGTTCAATCCTCTCTATGACGTACCATCTAATTATCAATAATTAGCTTGCGATAACACGCGGCTTTGCGATGTATGTACCTATAATAATAAGTCTTTACCTATGAAATTGCCGTTTTTATTAAATAAATGATGCGTATTTTTTTTTCTATATTTTTTATTTCAATTAATCATTGCATTGATTGTATGGGTGATTACTTATCACCCATACAATCAATGCATGTTTGCCAACGCATTGGTGGCTTATTGATGCCCTTCTTGAAGAAATCAGCTGGACGGGAGGAAACAAATTCTTCAAAGGCATTTTGTACTGCCTCTTGGGTATTGAATTTTTTTCTCGCCAAGAAGTTATCCAAATTCTGGAAAAAGTAGTTCCGAACGATTGACCAAAGCTGGTCAGAGACGTGCGAGCTTCTCCATCATTGTGTTCAGTTCTTCACAGTACACATCTGTAGTAATGCTCATCCCGTTTGGTAAGAAGCTGTGATGAATTACACCCGTGTTTGGTACTTTTCTAGAGGTAAGTTTTGTAAGTTTTCGTGTAGGGCATTGTTTAGGTGCTGAACCAGGGTCCAACCAACTTGCTGAGCGCTTACGATTTTCGAACAAGATCCATTTTTCGTCATAAGTTGTTAGTTGCGGTTCAGAATTCTTTCATTTGTATGCCTGTTGAGCAGTGCAAGGCACGTCTCGACGCATACTTTGCGGTAGCGATTATTGAGTTAGTGACGTAAATGGACCAATATTGTTTTGATGCTAACGGCAGCTTTGATTCAGCCGTAGATTGAGTATAATCAGCTTCCACAATCGCCTTTAATTCGTCATTGTCGACCAGTTTTCGAACGACCACGGGGTTCATTCTTCAGGTCAAAATTTCCAGAACAGAAGCGGGCAAACCAATAACGGGTGGTGCGTAGTGTTCGCTCCGTAAACGTCGACAGTGCTCATACTGCATATTTACTCGAATTTTTAACATATCCATGATGACGAAAAATGACGAATGCGATGAAAACAAAACAATAACTATTAAACAAATGACGATTTTAGAAAAAATAATTCCATGTTTTTAAAATAAAATTAAAAATAAAATTTTTTTTTGAAATGGCAAGTACGGCAGAACGGTAATTTCATAGGTAAAGACCTAATAATAATGTGGTCTAAGATAAAGTGCGTTTGCCGTGAATTATAATTTACGTTAGCTAGCATCTTCAAATTATAATCCTTAAGATACACGCCACGTGACGGCTTCTAGCGCGATCTTCAATTTGGTTAATAAGTATTATGTAAATTTATTCAAGCACGCCTCGCCTTTGTCGTCATTCAATTTGGAGGGTAATATTGAAATTGATAAGTGCTATATACATACAGGATATATCTATCGTTTGTCTTTCAAGTAAAACTATTTTAAATTATAAGTAAATTGTAATAATTAATAATTTTGCTCATAAAAATCTAGACTCATGTCAAACAAAAACTGTGCCCTTAGTACGAGTTTATTATCTTTCATGAAAACGATTATTGTTTACGCTTTTCGCCCATACAATTAATAAGTAACAACGTGAACGGCGATCGGTTTGATTAAACGTAATAAAATCGTACTAAGGGCATTGCTGTAAAAAACATTATCGCTTACTTTATGACATATGTACGTTTCCCTACATCATATAATATCAATATGTAAGACTACATCCCGGTCACATACAATATGAAGCGAGCCAGATGTATCAGAAACTATCGTGCTTCAGCTTGCGAGTAATAGGATTTAGTAGAGCTAAGCGCTCGTAGCTCTGCGTTCGAAGTATCTGTTCCAGATATGTATATGCAAGTGTGTACCATAAATATATCAATAGGAATCAAGCAATGCTACTGGAGAATATGAAGATCGGCTTAGAGCTCTGCGTAAAATCGAGTCTATGCGCTTTGATCGTATTTGCCAATATAATACTACATCTGTCAAATGATTTATTTTCATGCGATAAAAAATACAGTCGAATTGGGAACCTCCTCCTTTTTAGAAGTAGGTTAAAAGTAGCAAAAAATTAAAATATAGTTTACTTTATTAGCTGTCATGACAGCTCACGAACATTCTCGAACAGGATAAATTCCAAATTAATTAAATCCCGAAAATTAAATTGGAAAGCATATCTCTGCCTATACCACACCGCTCAAACCAGAGTAAAATACCAACATCTCCAGTGGAAAAGCGTACGAGTGTAGAGAATAAGAACACAGGAATAATACCATCAACATTTCAACCAATTGTATCGTCTCCAATGGTTAAAGCTGGACACTCCGCATTATTTGTTAAGAGCTAGATATATTTTATTAAGGACTAAAACTTGAAAATTCAATTCTACTATTAGTAGAAGTAATTAGTGTATTAATTTTTTATTTAAAACAATATATAACAATATCCAGTCCGGGCTAAGATTCCATATTTTTTGTATAAAGGTGTTTGTTATATAGCTATAATATTGATCCTGAAGTTTACAATACTGAATTGTCCAGTCGTTATTTTTATTCGAACTTCAATAACGAAAGTGACATGTATTCACAGTAACTATACAGAGGGCACTGACTGAACGGGAGACTGCCACGCGTAATATACCTGTGGGGTTGCCACCCCCGAACGGTGCGGAGTATTTAAAATATTGCAAGAAACTTTCACACAAAAGAATTCGCTACTTTAAATGTGAAGTATAAATAAAATAGATATTTACTTAAATCGATGAAAATCACTGATAAGGAGTGTTAATGGTCAACTGTGCCTGAAGCTGGCAGCGCATTAGTAATTTCAACATTGAAATGCATAAGCAATGGTCACTACAAGTTAAGAATTTATTTTTCATTCAAATGTGAACAATAATGCATTCGTTCGTAAAATTCGAATTGTTATTATTCGAATGTTCTATTATTATTTGCTAAAGCGAATTTGCTATATCTAAGCGGTGTTTTAAGTATTTACATTAGGAGTCATGCATAACTAGGTTAAGGGATAAATGTGCCACGGCGTGACAAGTAGGAAGGATCATAAGTTCAAATTTCATGACATCACTTGGATTTAAATCATTTTTTATTTTTTAATAAGCATTTATTTAAGAAATAGTAGAAAGAATAAAATTTGCAAATCTGTAAATTTTTGGAACGTGATGGATCTTATAAATGTATTGAGATTATAATCATGAAAACCGATCGATGCACTGTGCATAATTTCCCTATGTGAACGTATACAAGTATTTTACTAATTAATGTTTACATAATATAATTTATAACGTCAATTGATTTAAAAAAATCATTAATTAATTAATCAAAATTTACAATTGTATTACCTACCTATTTACATTACCTAATGGGTCACATATTGAACGTTTTGAACTTTTCTATTTAATTTAATCTCTTCAGTTTAAGTTCCATATCAAATGGATTTATAAATCGATAATATTATTCGGCATACGTTAGTCAAATTGTTTAGCTACATTAATATTATATTCACCATTTATAGTGTGATACGTCTTAAAACACAATTTTATATATAAGATATTAAGAACAAGTCAAAGCCAGCAAATGTACAGACAGGTCCTGATTAAACTATTTGGTCGTTTCCGGCAAATATAATATTTGCACTCCTTACGTTACAAGTATAAGCAGTGTTGTAGCGTGTTTTCGTACCCGGAGCGAAGACCAATTTGTCGCCCTTTTTAGAAATCGGTCGGAGAAAAAAAGATATATCTTTTAAGAATAAGTATGATAGGGCAAAAAGAATCTACTTCCGTAATTTTAGCTGCTCTGGGTAATTTTCATCTTCGATCGAGCCCTGTGTACAAAAGCTACAGTTTCAATTACAGATTCCCGCATGCACGGCTACTACCAACAGCAGCCCCACCAGCACCAGCACCAACACCCGCAGCACCAGCAGCAGCACGCGCCGGTGCGCAGCGGCACCAGCACGCCGCAGCCGATGGGACAAGCACAGCGAGCCCACTATACACATGCGCTACAGATACAGGTGACTATTCCTTGAACTAACATTATTGCCCGACTACAAATACAGCTGTTTATTCCTTTAACTATCAGCGAATAGACCCACTCTGGTACGTGACGTTCCAATATAATTCCGCAGAGAATACGTGAGGTTGAAGAATTTTAGGGTATTAAATACCCAAAATAAGTGTTAGATCGAAAATTGCCCTCTTGAGAATTTTTTGGGGCGCTAGAAAATTATCGATTTCAATGTGGAAACTACAAGAAATGAGTTTGAGAATGACTGGTCTACAATAGTTACCCATGGATCCCACATTTCATCACCGTTACGTAAAGATCATTGTTATCGACATATAATTCTGTTAAAATGAGAGAGATTAAAATTAAAGGAGTTTAGGCGGATGACCACCATGGCGGAAACATATCAAATATACTTTGAATTCGAACGTCGATCGTTTAATTTCAGAGGTCGATTTTCATGTTACAGGCCATCCCTTTGTTGCCTAAGTCCAAATATACTGAATTTTGTGTATTTAAAGTTGATTTTAAAAAGAGGTATAGTTGCAGTGAATAATTTTTTTTTATATTTTTTTAGTCACTGTGCCCGGCCCCTGCTCGATACCGACCGGTGCCCGCTCCGCAACCCGGTGGAGGGAAACAGATGATCTGCTACTCCGAAAAGGTTAGCGAAAAGTAAATGAATCAGAATACTCCCGAATTAAGGGACTACTTTTTCGCAATTTCGGTTATGGATGTTATTCCTTGTGGTGAATAGATTTTTATTTGTTTTAAAAGCGAGGCAGTACGTATAAGTTTTCTCATATAAAAATATAGTTTTAATTATTAAAAGTATTTTTTTTAGAGAAAGCTAAAATTAATAAATAAATTAACTATACGCAGGTTATGTATTTAAAAATATTTAGTATTCGTAACGAGGTCCATGGTCGAAGTTCAATTATCATAAATAAATGTTATTATCAAATAAAAGTAAAAAAAAAAAAACAAATAATGGAATTAAGTTGACATGCATAGGATAAAAAGAGCCCTAAATCGTTTTGCCGTAGCCTATTTATACAGGGTTCGGTCAGAGGTGCCAAAGTCTTATATCGCGTGTTCGTTACATGAATTTATACATTGGTATTGCTAAATTCAAACAATGTGCGCACTTCCGTAAAGGAAAATGATAAATAAGGGATATTTCATTAACATTTTAAATTGATCGTGTTGCACGTTAAACGCCCCGACACCCTTACCCGGGCACCTCGTACATAGATTTACCCTCGTAATTGAGGTATAATTGAATCAACGTTCTCATATGGAACCCGGACCGTTTTCCTTCCAGGTGGCAGCGCCGCTGTACCAGCCGGCGCCGGGGTCCCCGTCGCGGGCGGCGCGCGGGGCTCCCGAGGGCGCGCCGGCGCCCATGGCACCCCCGCCCAACCCCGTTTACTATGCGATGAATGTTTGACAAGGGGACTAGGTCAGATCTAAATGCATATTTATTATATCTCATGTTCACACTGTTTTTGTGTTCCAACATTTTACCGTGATCTTAAATATTCCAATAAACTGAAGTAAGACAAAAAACTAAATTTTTTGTCACGTCGCGAAGCATGGGTGACAAAAAATTTAGTTTTTTTCTCGCTAACCGTGGAAAGTACATGAAAAGTGATAAGGACCTTCCGG
>MOOZ01000122.1:1698123-1711614 GCA_002930495.1 Cecropterus lyciades | reverse complement strand
TTTTTTTTTATATATATATAAAACTCGACCTGTAGTTGTTTTTTTTTTAAATAAGCTTTTTGTGAACTCCTGTGAGTTCAAAAACGCGTAGTAACGAATAATTTATATACCTTGATTTCATTAATAAAAGAGGATGTAATAAGTAATCCGTGTTAGTATTAAGCGAATCATAATCCCATTAAATAATAATACTTATACTGAACTCAAAAATGTATAGTGAACAAAATTTTAAAAATGATGTAAGAATATACCAGAGATGACATGTTTCATGATCGATTTATTTACGACTACAAATGTAGTGAATGGATGTTATCCATTAAAATTGTAACTTTCAAAAAGTTTAGTCTGATCTATTTATAAAATGTGTATAACCCATAACATATTCGAGATATTTTCCAAAGACGACGATGTTTTCCTATCGATTACTATAGGTATCCGAGGTACCTATAAAGTTTAATTAAAGCACGGCAATAGTATATAGATACTACTACCGTCATTAAAGTATATAGAATAAAAAAATAAGAATGTATATGTAGGTACAATCTAAATCTTCTACCTTTAATTTATTTTGCCGTTTTGTATTCAATATTTTTCCGCCATTATCGTATGAATACGTATCGTATCTTGTTTATAATACCATATTGTTTAAATGTTCATGAACATCACAGCAAAGAGTGTGATAAATGGCACCTCACCACTCAAGTATAAAGTATTTCAAGATTTAGATATAAACCAAAAAATCATATATTTATATAATAAATGTGATAGGTTTTAATTACTTAGATGAATGTGTACTTAGTGTCCAATGTTAATATTGCGATATATTTTTATGTTAATACACGATAATAAACTGTTCAATTCGAAAAGAAAGAACTATTTACAACAATTTTTGTTCAATAACAAAGGTTATTCATAATAATCATTACTTTAACAATTCCTAATGTAAAACCTGTGACATGCGAGATAAGTTTTATAACATAGAATATTACTCGGTCAAGCATATTGCTAACTTGTTAACAGTCTTAATCGTGCAAGCACCTACTTATGCAGAAATATTGTCTGTTGCAAGAAATATAATATGAAAGTATTTTATTTCGTTAAAAATACTTACATATCTTATTATTAGCAACATTCTTTATCTAACATATTATTTAGTACGTTACATTACGTTCACGTTACATATGTATATATTGCCAGATTGTACGTATTGCTAATAATAATTTTAGAACAATTTCCGACAGTAGGCTTATTAAAATTTTATGGATTCAAATATTATAATAAATAATGAGTGTTAGGGCAAAAATGTCGCCACAAAATGTTTCAAATTACCCATGTACAAATGTATTTGTAGATCGGTACATAATAAAACATGTAAAAATCTGTTTTTCTTTTATAATGCTGATAGTATAAATTACCTATATTGTACATAAGCTGTTGATCAAGTCGAAACGAGTTCACTTTAAGTTAATTGCTTCCTTATCCTTACACTGTGAGTATCAGTTTCTAGCTATTATGCATAATGCTATCTTTTCTCCAAACAAAAAATTGCTTATGGTAGGTTTATATTATAAAGATATAGGATTAATATTTATTTAATTGTACAAAGATGTAGACCTATAGGCAGGCTATAGAGGAGCGGTTATTGAGGTGTTAGGATGCTTTGACATCTGTGTGTCCTATAGATTTTTAAGGTAAAATTCGCCGTATATCTACATCAAAATTTGTCCTACATCGACAATGGCCTCACTGTTAACCGTGAGGGAGGGATGATCCCCTCTACCCTCGTCACGATACGATTTTGGTATTACATTAGGACAGAAGAACTATATATCAGTAGGCAATTCGAAAATCCTTTCGAATTTTCGAATTGCCTACTCGGTCGGATGTATCATTATTAGGCATATCCATGCCTAATAATGATACATCCGACCGTGTGCTTTCTATATCCATCTTCTTTTTAATCAAAACATCAAGTTTCATATTAAAAAGTTGGTAAAAATACATTTCTTAATGTTGGTAATCAGGCCGTATACATATTATTACATATACAATTTTATGACTTTATTCAATTCTGGGATTAATTTTTAGTAAGTTATATTCGCTGCTTATACCATATTTTTTGTATACGACACTGATTTTTATTAAAGAGTCTGAGTATCGCTTTATACCCCCTTATATGTATTATCGCTCATTCATTTCACCTACTTTTAGGGTTATTCAAGAGAAACCTTTTTGATAAGGTCTCCTTCTGCACAAATCTCACTATAATAAATTCAACTGACTTCACTCAGTTCTCGTACTGTTACGGTACACCAATAAATTAAAATAATTACAGTCAGGTATTCCCGTTTTATTTAAGAATTGCAATATTTGATTTGAGTACCAAAATCCAGAGGATTTTTTAAAAATCAAATTATATATATAGTTTCCATCCAAAGAATCATTCATCGCAGTCCATTATAATGTCCATTTCTTCCAACATCATCACCAACACAGTCGGTCCTTCTCATGCCTTTTAAAAATAGCACTTTTTTTTAATTTTCCATTTTATGGCGCGCTTGAAAAAATGATGAGAGAATTTATAAAAGACTTTCCCAAGGAAAGAGGGCATTCGTCATCTTTTCAAACAATGCACGACATTTAATATCGACATTATCGACATTGTGTGACTAGTAAGTGTCGTAGGTTTTTAAAAATGGTATAAACAAAGTAAAATTTTAATAGTATAAAGTATTATATCTATACTAATATTACAAAGCTGAAGAGTTTGTTTGTTTGAACGCGCTAATCTCAAGAACTACTGGTCTGATTTGAAAAATTCTTTCGGTGTTAGATAGATCCATTTATCGAGGAAGGTTATAGGCCATATATCATCGTCGAAACTTACGCGGGTGAATCCGCGGGGCGCAGCTAGTTAAATATAAAAGGATTTAACAGGATAAATGTCCTTACGAGGAACGAATAAGTTATACGTTCTCAATATAATAACTTTAATCCGCTAAATTCATGCTTCGCACGGTTCAGTTCGATATTTTTGATTAAAATTTACACAAATAATTTCATTCGTGCTTCCGATCTGTTGTTAAAAACTGTAAAAATTCGTTTAGAAGAAAAAACCGGCAGAATAGATATTACTACGTAAAGAAGATGATGGTAAACATTGAATTCAACAAGTACCTAGGCGCTAACAAAATAATAATCGACTCTTTTCACAAATTCTCACAGGATTACATACTGTTACAAAAGACATAAAGAAAAGATTGTAAGTATGAATAAAATAACTATTAACAATACATAAAAATGTATTCGAAAAAAATATTTATAAATAGAACTTACTTACCAAAAATTGAAGACCGTGTTTAATGAATCTTTTTGTTTTTATTACTGAATAAAGCAACTACTTCCCTCATAAATTATTATTAAAACGTCCATATTTTATTATTTCATATATTTTGAAACAATATTGTGCATTCGATTGCACACAATAACAAATACTAAATAATGATTTTCTCCGTCGTGCCGATGTGTTCGGCAATTTTCGGAAACATACGTTTGGAAACGTTCTTTTCAGTTCATAAAACACAAAAATTGGTGTTGCCGGTTTATTTATTATTTTAAGATTTATCAATATTTTAAAAACCGTGTGAAATTAAAAACCAAGTTTATTGTATCTTATTTATTTTTATTACTGAATAAAGAAATTATTTCCCTCATAAATTATAATTAAACGTCCAAAATTTTATTATTTCATATATTTTGAAACAATATTGTTCATTCTACTGCACTCAATAATAAACATAAATAATGATTTTCTTTGTCGTGCTGATTCGTTCGGAAATTTTCGGGATCATGCGTTTGGAAACGTTCTTACCAATCCTTTAAAAACAAAATTTGGTAATTACCGTTTAATTTATTATTTTAAGATCTATCAATATTTTGAATAATAATTAGTAAAATAATTCGATTCTAAATTTGTACTATCTAATCTAATTAGAAATAAATGCGTTTATAATGCAGGAAAAGATTTACGACTTCGGTATATTAATTGACTAACTGACTAGACTGATAAATAAAAAACCATGTGACAAAAAGTTTGCTGTGGGGAAAACGACAATGTATATAGTCAATTATTGAGAATAATAATAAAAATACTTGTTTTTATTACTTTACTAACTGAAATACCCGTGCTTCGCTACGTGAATAGGTTTAATAAAAATAGGTTTTACTCGATAAAAAATTATATGCTAACCTCGTATATGCTATCAAAAGTTTTTAGCGTTCTCTTTTTATTTAAAATGGAAATATGAAAGTCTGAAACCTAACGGTGTAGTGGCGTCACTAAAATAGTCGCTATCTAAATAAAAAATCAAAAAATATCGAAATCAAAAGTAATCTATAGCCTGACTAGTTAAATAAGGTACATCAATACAAAATTTCATGTAAATCGGACCAGTGGTTCTTGCGTGATTTTATGTAAATCTGACGTTCAAACATATTCTACCCGATTAATTAGATTAGTTTAGTTACGCTGTATGATTGTTTCGCATTTCATATATCTTTCATAATTATAGCTTGTTTTTATGTTTTTATTGAATAAAGTTAAAATAATAAATATTAAAAGGGCATTAACAGTGAAGTTAGAGCACCACGTTATCAATTCTAAAATAATATAATAAGAAGAAAACTATATATTTAAGTAAAAATTGTTGAATTTTGAATAGTGCGGTTATTCATGCAAATGCTGTGTTAGTTCAACTTAGTGCGGGGTACTGTTCGTAGAAGGCGTTATTTTATGTTCGTAGATGGCATTCGTGAATGCTATATATTTAGTTCCTGTCGCAATTTTATCTTTTATGCAGATTACTCGTACGAACAAGATGATTCACATCTGCCAGGTGTCCCGTGACAGCAAATTTTTATGCGAATTATAGTGTAATTAAACAAGGGTTTTACGGAGGCCATTCACGAACAACAGTTTTGCGGATTCGTCGCTTTCCGTGCCGGCTGTGCACCAAACAATTGTTCACTTAGCACTGAACTTGATGATGCCGATAAGTAAATGCGAAATATGAGCAGAAAACATTTATATTTGATGTTATATCTCTATCACAATAAAGATATTCATCTAGTTGCAACATGTAGCTGAGCGGCCGCGTCGCCTATCGTCTCTCTTTGCGCTTTGTACGTCAAGATCAACGTAAATAAACCTCCGTCATAACTCCGCAAAAAAATGATGGAGACGGAAGCGGAGGTTCGAATTTTGCGGAAGTTCTGCAGTAACGGAAGCGGAGCGGAGTTCCGTTACAACCCTAGTGTAAACATCTTTCTCGAGATTTACAATAAATAAACATTATTTTGTAGTCAAATTAACAGCTGTCAATGTTGTCTGTCAATATTAACAACTGCTCGATGGACATCTGTCGGCTGCACTAGTTATATCAATGTTCGGAAAATCAGCTAGCTCGTTGAACGGTGCATTAAGGTAAAATTACTAAATTGTTACTGCTAAAGCTGAAATCGACGTGGCGATGAATACACCGGATTTGGACCATGAAGGATTCTTATTACATTTACTCCATTAATCTGTAATTATAAGTGTGATGGAAATAATTATTTTACAAGTAATCTTACTCAATTATATTATAATAATTTTTCTAATAGGTCTTTACCTATGGAATTGCCGTTTTTCATAAAATAAATGAAACGTATTTCTTTTTCTATATTTTTTATTTCAATTAATCAAAGTAATCACCCATACAATCAATGCATCTTTGCCAACGCATTGGTAGCTTATTGATGCCCTTGAAAAAATCACCTGGACGGGAGGCAACAAATTCTTCAAAGGCATTTGTTGTACTGCCTCTCGGGTATTGAATTTTTTTCCCGCCAAGAAGTTATCCAAATTCTGGAAAAAGTAGAAGTCTGTAGGCGCAAGGTCTTGTGAGTAAGGCAGATGACGGAGAACCTCCAACTCCAGCTCCAGCTCCTGTAGCTTGGAGTCGCGCGTTGTCGTGCAGGAGCAGTGGAGCCGAACGAATTACTAAAGCTGGTTGGAGACGTACGAGCTTCTCCATCATTGTGTTCAGTTCTTGCTGAGCGCTTACGATTGTCGAACGGATCCATTTCTCGTCACAAGTAACAATGCGGTTCAGAATTCCTTCATTTGTATGAATGCTGAGCACTGCAATGTACGTCACGACGCGTACTTCGCTCTGGCGATCATTGAGTTTGTGGGATACCCATTTGTCAAGCTTTTTTACGTTGCCTATTTGACACAAATGGACCAATACTGTTTTAAAGCTAACGTCGAAAGCTGCTGCTAATTCAGCCGTAGATTTAGTATCATCAGCTTCCACAATCGCCTTTAATTCGTCATTGTCTACCAAAGTTTTCGGACGACCACGGGGTTCATTTTTCAGGTCAAAATTTTCAGAACGGAAGCGGGCCAAGCAATAACGGGTGGTACGTTCGTTTATAGTGTTTGCTCCGTAAACGTCGTTGATGTTGCGTGCCGCTTGTGCCGCTTTGTTGCCACGACGGTACTCATACTCCACAATTACTCAAATTTTTAACGTATCTATGATGACGAAAAATGTTCCAATGCGATGAAAACAAAACACTAACTATTAAACAAATGACGATTTTAGAAAAATAATTCCGTGTTATAATAAAATGAAATTGAAATTAGAATTATCAGCCAAAAAAAAAAAATATTTTGATTTGAAATGGCCAGTACGGCAGAACGGCAATTTCATAGGTAAAGACCTAATATAATGAAGCTGACATGAAAATGCTCACGTTTTATTGTCTATGAGTGCTATTTATTTTTTAATAAAACCGTATATAGTAGCAAAACTCATTAAAATATCTGTGGGGTACCAGTTTGCCCCTCCATTTTCTTGAGTAAAGCCGATTTGTGTATTGATTAGTCAATTTTATTTTGTTTGGTTTACAAAATTTGTTTAAAACAATAATTATTTAAAGAAATAAGTAATTATGACTTGGGGTTTTGTGACGTGACATCCGGCCTGGAAATGGCCAGTACGGCAGAACGGTAATTTTGTAGGCAAAGACCTAATATTTTGTTTCTTTTTTCATCTGTGTTATTAATCTAGAATATGTTATCTGTAATGATTTTAATTGACCTGACATTTTTGACAAGAAATTGATGATGTGCTGGAAATTTGACGTTTTCGTTTCCTGTTTCGCAATAGAAGAAAATGTGTTGTTTGATGCAATTGGGAATTTAAGTATTCAGAATTGAAATGAGAGTTTAATTACTCATTATTAATTACTCATACTTCAGTTACGAAAGTAAAAGGCTAATATGTAATCGTTGCCGCCATATCGTACGTGGCATCTGTGTATCTACTGTTATAGATATCGGCTGCGTAGTAAATTGTGGGAACAATCAATAAAAGTATACTTCCTTCGATTCAGTCATTATCATCGATGTTATTGAGCATTTGGGCTTACAGGTTATGATCGAATAATATTTCATAAAGTTTAAAGTATCAACATATGATGAGTTCATTTAAACGAGATAAGAAGGAGGAAGAAGATGGCGCTTCATATTTCCAAAATCTTGACAAAACAACTCTTTTGCAAGAGACGAGATATTTTAATACCTCTCCAGTAGTCCCAAGAAAATGCATGCTGATACTTACAAAAATTATATACCTCTTGAACCAAGGGGAGAAGCTTACCCTTCAAGAAGCGACTGATATATTTTTCGCTACCACTAAGCTATTCCAGTCTAAGGATGTTATGCTTCGGCGTTTGGTCTATTTAGCAATAAAGGAGTTGAGCCCCATGGCTCAGGATGTTATAATTGTAACATCATCACTGACTAAGGACATGACTGGTAAAGAGGACTTGTACCGTGCAGCGGCTATAAGAGCCCTTTGCAGCATAAGTGACAGCTCAATGCTGCAGGCTATTGAACGTTACATGAAACAAGCGATTGTAGACAAAAACCCGGCAGTGAGCTCAGCGGCCCTAGTTTCAGCATTACACTTGTCAGCAACAGTTCCTGATTTGGTGCGACGATGGGTCAATGAAGCGCAGGTATTATGTTACTCCATAAACCAATAAATTTTTAAAGTATTTGCAAGGCTTAATTGGCATCTATTTTAATGTGAACTGTGACGTAGGTCTTAGGATTTGGTGGAAAGGTGTCGATGTCAGTTAAATTTGATATGAGGATATCTTAATCTTTAGCTATGGCAATAATTATTATTACCTTTGTTTTATTGATATATATTTGTGGAATACATGCATAACCTTTACAGGTTACATAACACTAGATATTATAGGACAATACCAGACTCAAGCAGACATAGTTTTGTATTAAAAAAAATACTTAGTATAGTTGCCACTTATCGAGCCCAAAAATATAAAATCACATAATCTTTCAAGCTGATACAAACCATATATTCACAAAAATTCTGTATTTTATAAAAAAAATGTTTCAATTCAATTATTGTTTGTACACACCAATCAATTCAAGACAAACAGATATTTGTACATAAATTAATTTACGTATACATGAAGGTGGGGTAGATTCTTTTGTGGAGTAGCTATGCATCTGTGGCCAACTTAAGGATAAACTAATCTTATCTAGACAGCCCTGGATCTTAAATTTTTTAGGCGGCAATTACTAAAAAATGCCGTCCGCACCCCCTTAAATTTGTTTTATACCATACAGTTTGCAAAATTTGCCATTTGATTTTCTGCCTTCTGAACTTGCCACCCAGGCATAGGCCCCAGCTTGCCAAAGATCCGACACTATATCTAGGGTTGATTACAGACGACCATGCATGGCAGTGACACTTGACGCATGCAATTGACACTTACCATAATTACATATATGGAACACTTACTATATTTAGGAAGTGTTTCACATATATGTACACTTTGAAATGGTCAGAAATATATTATTACCTGAGTATACGGGTATGATTCAGTAAAGTTATGTTTTATTTTTCAGGACGCTGTGATGTCCAATCATGTCATGGTGTCATATCATGCATTGGCTGTGGTGGCTGGAGCTCGTCGGAATGATCGTCTTTCAACCGTCAAGCTAGTTACAAAGTTGACCAAGTCACCGCTCCGATCAGCATATACAATATGCCTCCTCATCAGGTATGCTGCAAAATTGGCAGAAGAAGATACATCCGAGTCATCTGAAGTATATTTGGAGTTTATCGAATCATGCTTTCGCCATAAATCTGAGTTAGTTTTGTATGAAGCAGCTCATGCAATTATAAATTTGAGAAAAACAGCTAAAGATCTTGCACAAGCTGTAAGTGTGCTGCAAATTTTCTGTGGATCATCAAAAGCTACTCTTCGTCTAGCTGGAGCCCGCACATTGGCTAAGCTGACTACAAAACACCCTAGTGCTGTGGCAGCATGTACGGTAGATTTAGAAAATCTTATTTCAGACCCTAACCGATCAGTAGCTACATTGGCTGTAACAACACTTCTTGCCACTGGAGCTGAAAGTTCAATCGAACGTTTGATGAAGCAGATATCAAGTTTTATGTCTGAAATATCTGATGAATTCAAAATTGTTGTTGTTCATGCTATTAGGCGTTTATGCTCTAAATACCCTCGTAAACATCAGTCATTGGCAACATTTTTGGCTGGAATGCTTCGAGACGAAGGTGGAGTTGAATACAAAACAGCTATAGCTGATGCAATCATTGCTTTAGTAGAAGAGAATCCTGATGCAAAAGAAACAGGCCTTGCTCACCTTTGTGAGTTTATTGAAGATTGTGAACATACGTCATTAGCTGTGCGTATTCTACACATTTTGGGCCGTGAAGGACCAAAAGCTCGTCAGCCATCACGTTACATTAGATATATTTACAATCGTGTCATACTTGAATCTGGCCCAGTTCGCGCTGCTGCGGTATCTGCTGTTGCTAGATTTGGTGCTGTGCGTGCTGAACTGCTTCCAAATATCAGAGTTCTTCTGGCGCGTTGTCAATTAGACGACGAAGACGAGGTACGCGACCGTGCGATTTATTACAGCGCCATTTTAGATTCAGATGATCCTCAGCTTATCAATGATTATATTATCAATGTACCAAATCCCAATCCAGTGTTATTGGAGAAAGCTCTTAAAGATCACTTGGAAAATTCTCCCGATGAGCCCTTCAATATTGCCTCTGTTCCTCCAGAAGAGGAGGTTAAAGTACCTGAAGAAGCTCCAGTACAAATAGAGACCCGTAAACCAGCTGTTATTACTCTTGAAGCAATATATCAACAATTAAGAGTAATACCAGGCATTGAAAAACTAGGTCCACTATTCAAGAGTTGTGAATCAATTGATTTAACCGAGCCCGAAACAGAATATCGTGTACGATGTGTTAAACACGTTTTTGCTAACCACCTGGTCCTTCAGTTTGAATGTTTGAATACTCTAAGTGATCAGCTGCTAGAGAAAGTCCATATTCGCCTTGACCCCGTCCCTGGATATCAAATTCTTGCCGAGGTTCCATGTGAACAACTGCCTTATAATGTACAAGGTAGTGTCTTTTGTATCTTAAAATTTCCTAACAATCCAATCGAAACTTTATGCACAATTGGAACAACTTTAGAATTTGTTGTTCGTGACTGTGACCCAACTACAGGTTTACCAGATTCTGGTGAAGGTTATGCTGATACATATCCCTTGGAAGAGGTAGAGATTGGTTGTGCAGATCAGTTCCGGACGCGCGCCGCATCTGATGATTGGGACTCTTCATGGGAGAGGGCTGCGAGTGCGGCTGAATCGTCGGATACATTTGGATTGTCCCAAACAAGTGTGGAGGAAGCGGCTAAAGCAGTCTGTGAGCATTTGGGACTACCTAAATCAGCAGTAAGTGGGGATGCAGTGAAAGAAATACGAGGTGGTGGATTATGGCGACAAGGAACTCCTGTAATGGTTAAAGCACGACTTGTAGCAACTCAAGGGGCAGTCACCATGCACCTTGTTGCTCGGTCGCCTCGAGAAGATATTGCAACCCTTCTACTAGCCGCTGTTGGCTAATCTGAAACAATACACATACATACCTACACTTTTTACAAGATTTTCTTTATCTTGTTCTGTAAGTATGTATATAAATGTAAGTTTAGGTCAAATCTTAAAAGTAAATTGGAACACTTAATAATACATGGTAGACTAGAATTTTGCATACATTTGAATCATGATGATAATAAAATAACTGTGTAAGAAGCGTGAGTGGTGCCCAGACGGCCCAAGTTTTGATAGCACTCCTCAATATATACCTAGTTTCAGTCTAGTGTTGTAATTGTATTTTTTTTTCTTTAATCTTGAACTTTTTACATATTTCATTTTCAAGTAAAAGCTTAAATATTATTAGAGTTTACTTGTAAGAAACGATATAGAGCCTGTGGTATGAAAAAATATGGGGAGTAAAATCGTATGAAACAATTATGAGATTGACGTTTTACTGTGTAATGTCTCTTGTGCATTTTTCACTTTGATAACATGTTATTAAATATAATTGATTTATTTATTAGAATGTTAATAACATGGAGTAGTAAAGAAAAAAATATCGTCCTTATAATGTATTTACGTAATGTAAGTAATATATTTAAAAAATAATATCTTGAGTAATATAGAAGTGTCTGATAAGTGTCTCCTATTGCATATTTTTAAATATCACAGTAATCATTCTTAAGGAGTTAACTCCAGTCACCTGTCAAAGCTGACACACACGTTTTCTTATAGAAAGTTTCTTCTCGAGCATTCTGTGTTAAAATTAAGATCACTTTATAAATTTGTCAAACAGTTCAAACTTTAGTACATGCTAATTTCTTGATACACATTTTTCTCTAAAGTTATTATATTTGTAATAAAAACTTTTTGTTATTGGTTGTTACAAATAAAACAATAAACTGTCTTAATTATAATCATTAAAATGGAAGTTTTATTAATATATACCTACAAATACATTATAGTCCGTCGTCCATTATTACCACTTAAAATTTTGATAGCTAATTTTTCGAGATTAGCTTCATTTCGATGAGACGCCTAACTTCTTTTCTGATAATGATTCTCGATTGTGATAGCTAAAGAAGGTAGCAGGGACTAAATATGTTAATTTGACAAGTCTCAAAAATTCATTTCTAACTTGTTTTAAAAAATATTTGTCCTACAAAAGGTTTGTTTTTTCAAACAGTCCTTACTTTCCAATATGTGTTAATAACGATTATAATGATTAGAGGCAAGTGGTCACCCTTCGTACACTTTTTACATTTTTATTATTTAATTTATGATTATTGGTAAAATTATCTAGCTTTCGCACCTAAGCGTAATAAATATATCGTAGATCATTACAAAAAGTCTGAATCTACTATTTTAAAAGCTTAAAGAGTTATAATGATTTTTCTTGGATCATATATTTGTACGAATACGGGAGCATTCGTATAAATGACTGGGGGTCGTACAACTGATGGGATACTTTCGTACAACAGGCGGGGCATTATCGGGTAGTTTCATACAGGGTAATCAAAACACCAATTAAACGTGCTAACATTTAGCTAAATAAGTACAATATGATACCTTCCACGTCTGGAAAAACAAAAGACCAAGATTCCGGTTTGTTTGAAGATAGGAAACTTTTATCTCCCTCGGTGAATGTCAAGGACTTTTCATACGTAATATATTATATGTACTGTAAATGTTGTCTTTGGAAACTGCACTAAGGTAAAAGAGTTAATTTTGATATTGTCTGATTTCACATCGATGTTCGTATCGGAATTTTCATCGGTATCAATTCCCAGCGGAGACGAAGGGCTTTCTTGTAAGTTTATTGAAGATTCTTCAGATTCATCTGAATCTACATCACTTTGTATTATTTTAGCCTTATTCTTCTTTGGTACAGAAAGCAATCTAAGTTTAACTTCCTTTGCTCTTTCCCAAAGAAAAGCTCTTTCCTGTTCTCTTTTATTACTTTTCTTTGATTATAATCTCTCTTCTAGTTCATTTTTACATGTGTATCAGCGTATATCTGATAATATGAGTCTTATTATAGTATGTTCACGTAAAATTTTGAAACTAATTTTATATAGATATTGAAATTTTGCGTAAGTAAGGGAAGCATTCAGACGCGTATGAATGTGCCCCCTTTAACATCGTCCGAGGGTACCCCAGGCCTTGCTTAAAATTAAATTACAACTTTGTGTAAATTTGAATTTAGTATAAGACATATTAGTTAATAAACTCTAAAATAAACAATGTTAACACGAATAAGTTATGTTTATTTCATCAATTACATTATTAAAAATTATACTAACAATCCGATGGTAACTTTCAGTAAACTAGTAACTAACAGACAACGATGTGAAATGCGTTTCTTTGTTTGCGGCCGCGCTGTTCTAATATATTAGGTTGGGGAAAAAGTTTCTTCGCATTTTTTAAGAAAATTCAAAATATTTTTTAATATAGTTTATTTACATTTAACTAAAGTATGTATGTTC
>MOOZ01000122.1:1684477-1697571 GCA_002930495.1 Cecropterus lyciades | reverse complement strand
CTTCATTAGATTCACTCATCTTGACAGAACGAAAAACAAATGAAAATCACACATTTTCCTAATTTGAATTTGGAATTATGTTCTTTAAAATTTTAACTTTCAATTATATCAAAACCAGCCAGATACAAATACTATAGCCAAAGAGATTTTATTACAAGTTCATACATACTATAATGCGAAAAGACTTTCCCCAACCTATTATGTTAAAGTGTTTCTCGTCGGTAAATCCAAAACATTTATGTTTATTTAATTATTGATTTTCTCTTCTAACAATAAAACTATTATATTTTGCAATAATACAATCAGTGTTCAACAATTGTGCATGTTTTCTTTTTTAATTTTAAATTAATTACAAAACGATAATTTATCGCTCATCTGAGCGCTATTACCCCACAGGAACTTATTTTGTAGTAGTCTATTATTGTAGATTTTCCATCAAAAAGCACTCGTCACTCACACCACTATTACAAATTGACTGAGGCGAGGGGGTATTTGGAACTAGGGATTAACGAAGATGGCGTTATTAGTATAGCTACAATTGAAAAGGATCATCTCGTACACCTTTCCCCTGCACTCGAAAAACATTACCCTCCGTCTGACGCAGTCGAGTAAAAATACATATCATGTGCGAAAACAAGTTATATGTTGTCGCCTCTCATAGGATGGCGCGATATTCGCTAGGCAACATCGTGGCCGGTATTTCTACGCACAAAAAAAAAACTCGGAATTATGCACCGTTTTGTTTTTAAGTTATGATTATAGTACGAATGTGCCCTACGTACGAAGGGCGACCACTTTCCCTTACTAACCAGCAGATGTTTTTTCTGTTTCTTACATAATATTTTTAAAACTCAACAACCACATTGTCCTACAAATCACGTGGTACGTTGTCCCAATCCTACGGCTAAAAGTTGTAGTACAAATACCTGATGTAAAAATTATTAAGCCGAATCTTCGTGAATAGCTTCGTTACGATGAGACACCCAATAAGTTCCTGTACGAAAGTTCTCGGGTTCTTCGGTAGTTAAAAGGGGTAGCAAGTATAGTACCTACATGTTGATTTAACGATTGTTAAAAAAATAGGACTACCTTGGCATTTATTAATTAAATATCAAGATATTTCGAATATATATACGTCCTACAAAATGTATGGTTTTATCAAACAGTCCTCCCTTTCACACATGTATGGATAATGCTATTTTGAAAAATGATTACTAACAAGCTATTTTTTCTGTTGCTTATATAATACTCATATAATTTGACCCTTACATTGTCCTACGAATTGCGTGGTACGTTATTATGGTTATATTATAATTAAATACATATTTGAAAAAGTTTAATGAAAATATTTTGCTATCTTACAAAGTTTTTTTAACTGCTCGAAAGCATCAATAACATGAAAATTTAATTTTAATGTATAATTATAAGTTATTTTAAATTAAAAGTATTTATTAAAAGTTATTTTAATTTCAAGAAATATGTTTTCAAATAGTAACAAAGTTATATTACAAATAGAAAGACGTAAATGACAATTCTTGTCGGTCTACTGGTACGTACCAGTTTTCTTGTAGTACATTGTTTAATTTGAACGAAAAACACACTAATCTATCATATGATGTATTTGACCCACAGTTACTAAAAGAGTGATCTAGTGTACCACGTGACTTGAAGGACAACGAGGCTGGTAAATTTTAAAAAATATTATTGAAGCAACAGAAAAAAAAACAGCTGGTTAGTAATCATTTTTCATGACCTCGTTATGGACACATGTTGCAAAATGGGGATTGTTTGATAAAACCGTACCATTTTGTAGGACAAATATTTTTTCTAAAAACTTAGATAAATATCTCAATATTTACGAAAAAAGAAGCGGTTAGGAATACATTTTTGAATTTTGTCATATTAACATATTGTGTCCCTGCCAGTGGTGTAACTACCGGAGGACTAGACGGGGCAGTGCCTCGGGGCCCCCAAGCCCAGGGGCTCCTCGGACTTAAAAACTAAATTGAACTATTGTAAATTTCAACCACGTTCGTAATATAAATAAGACAGATTTAGATTTGATTTAGATTATTTGGGGTCCTAGTTTATTTTTTACCCAAGACCTTTGGTTACCCAGCAACGCCACTGGTCTCCGCTATCCTCTTTGGCGTCTCATCGAAATGAAGCTACTCTCGAAAAATTAACTTGATAATAATAAGTGGTAAAAATGGACGACGGATCCCGGATATTCGGATCCGGATCTGGATATATTAGATGCAAATGAATGTGGAAAAATATATTAGATTTCAGTACATAATAGAAATTTTAAATATGTTTAAAATGTAACAATAAATCGGTTACGGCCGAAACTGAGCCGGGCCGAAAATTAGGTATGACATCGGCTGTAAAAACCTGAATCGGTCGGAAACTAATAAAAATATTTTTTATTGTTAAAAAATAGTTTATAATATTCTTAATTGAGATTTAAATAAATCATTGTTTATACCTGTTTTAATTATTGTTTTTTACGATTTAATTTAATAACTCTAAAAAAAATGCAAATTTAACAAGTTGAGATAAAGTTAAGGACAGCCTGGGCCCCGCCAAATTAAATGTATTAAATAACGATCTACAAATCGAATATGAACTAAAAATCACAGATGTAATGTTCGGACCTGTACAGTGGATATAAGCGCATAACTTGCAGCTTTTACATTGAACCCTCTCTTTTCCACGTATTTATGTCGTATCTGAATCTTCAACTACCACTCATAGACAAACGTTTTCATCACTTACGGACGAGCAGATTTCCCTACTTCATTTTTCCAAGTCCGGCGAAAGTATTGGATTTCTAATAAGCTTAATGGCTTATGTACACGTTACTCGAAAGAGTCTTCTTGAAAATTTTCTTGAAAATCCTTCCCACAGATAATATTTTTGCTGCCTCTAATAAAAACGTTACCTAACCTTCTTTGTAGGTGTTGCTTATTTATAGCCTTTTGGTAACTATGGTCTTTATTCTCACCGCTTCAATATTCTTTTTCATATGATCAGGATCCCAAGTTTACTTTCCTTTGAAAATAGAGACACTAAACTTTGTCGAGGCACCTGCAAAATTATAAAAAAATCAAATATCCTTAATGTATTTAATATGGTTCCCGGGACCATAATACAAGGAATATCAGACGGCCAAATTATCAGTGTAGTGAAATATGTAAACAAACATTAATAAATATTTGAAATTTATTTTTCAAATATGAAAATATCCAAAATCTGCCAGGAAAAGGGTAATCAAGCGCCATGTCCAAATCACCAAATCTTAAACTTAGTACTTTAAAAAGTATACAGCTAATTGCAACACAAATAAGAAAGTAACAAGTACAAATAAAAGAGATTCGCGTATGCATATTCAAAATTACTTGAAAAACAAAACTGTGCTACTGCTCTTAGATTTTTTTTGTATTAAATCAATATCATCACCCTTTAAAAAGAGGTTCGACTACATTATATGATACTAAATTAAAAATATCGAAGGGATATGCCCCATATTCTGGGCATCTGGGCGTTTTCCACCTTATCGTCTAAAGACGTCTACACGAGCTATCGGTAATCATAATTACATGCACGTTTGGGGTACACGAGTTTGTAAACTTTGATCGGTTTCCGATTCAATTACGGGAAGCCACTTTAAAAACTCTGTTAAAAATTAGGAACTGGTCATTAGAGGCGAGGTCATGACTTTCGGGAACACTTAGAAATAACCCTGTGGAAAAAGTCTTATAAATTCTGATACAAAACAGCTAACTCGGTATCAGAATTTATCAGTTAAAAAAATATTTATAAGATTGAAAAAAATTTCTGATACAGATTTCTATAAGAATCTATCAGTTATGAGAATTTATGAGACCGTTTCCACAGGGAAGTGCGTGCGTACAAAGTAGCCTCCGCAAGTCCGCCTCCGCATTTTTTTGCGGAGTTATGACGGACGTATCGTATCGTACGTACGTTGATCTTGACGTTTTCCAAAAAAGTTTCACTTCTGACATGTATAGGTACTTTGTACTAGGGTGGTAATGGAGGACATCTTAACGGAGCCGGAAGCGGATGCGGAAGTTAAGAGGTTCACCACCGCGGATGCGGAGGTTTACGGAGGCGGAACTGACTATGTAAAACAAACTTTACATAGTACAGTTCTTATAAAAAGTCAAATAATTACCAATAATCATAATTAAGAAGAGAAAGACTATATTCACGAACAACAGTTTTCCGAATTTGTCGCTGTCCGTCCCGGTTGTCACTAAATAATTGTTCACTTAGCTCTGAACTTGATGGCGGCGATAAGCAAGTGCAAGATATGGGAGAATAGACTTTGTATTGGATGTCATATCTCTGTCACAATAAAGATATTCATCTAGTTGCAACATGTAACTTTGCGGCCGCGTCGCCTAGTGGTTGAACGTCAAGATCAACGTAAATGAACCTCCGTCAAAACTTCGCAAAAATTTGCGGAGGCGGATGCGGAAGCGGAGGTTCGATTTTTAATAGGCCGTAATATAATATAAATAAGTAAAAGGCACGCATTTCCGTCCCCCGTTTTCGTGTCGCGTTGCATCCGATGAAAATTTCACCCTCACGCGTGCAAAGAATTTTCACTTCAAAGAACATGTGTGCTTATTAATACAAGCATAAAATAAATTTATGCACGCAGGGCAAGAAGTACGGAGCATGGAGCGTCTCGTCGAGACAATTGTCGCAGGCATGACACCTAGGCCACCTAGCTTTCGGCACATGCCCGATTCGACACACCTGTGTCGGATCGGGCATGAACTGCCGAAAACAACCTCAAGTCTCAAGAGCATCTGAGTCAAACGGAGGGTCAGTTCCAAATCACCTACTTAATCACTGCTGAATGATCGGACGAATTGTCTCGGTAGTCCACAGGCCGGCGCTACTATGTGCCAATCTGGACGTCCACGTTTCGGTAACCTGTTCGTAATGTGTACAGAATGAGGAATTCAATTTGTTTCGTTGACATGTTTCTTATTGTATCGCCTTGTCTACCAATGAAGTTTTTTTATGTAACTATTATTGTTAGTCCAGGGAAATCGGCGCATAAGTACAGAAAAATATTCCATCTCAATTTTATGCGATCCTCTTTAAATTACCCTACTGATAATATAGATGCATGTTGCCATAGGGTTGGCCCCGTGTAATATATATATATATATTTATTTATTTATTGGATTGGTATAAGAAACAATGTTTACAATCACAGATTTAACAGAAGGTAATAGGATACATAATAATTGTTCTTACACTTATAGGTCACATCATGCATTAATTATATATTTATGTATTTTATAGTTACAGAAAATTTGAGTATTCCTACAATTATACAAAATTCATATAAAAACCATAATACTAATAATAATACATGGAATGTCAAATAAATTATAAAATTAAGGATTTCTATAATTCATTGCTATTAATTATAATAAGCCAATATTTTTCAATTTCGTCAAAAAAGTAGTGAAGCTGTCAAAGTGAATATCAAGATCCGGGTCTTTTTTAACAATATCATTATACAGTTGCGATACGCGAACCACCGGTGAAGAGCGGCCAAGTTTCGTTTTGTAGAATTTTGCAGAATTTGTTTAAACAATTACACGGATGTGTTATGTTTCAACCGGTACAAACGGTTTTTTTTATTAAAATACAGAAGGTTCAATAACTTTTCACGATAAAGTTAATACTTTTGAAGATATGAATTCGAAATGTAGTTTCGAAGAAAAACAAATTTGGGTACAGTTTAAAAAAAAGAATAAAATAAAAAATATATTATTCTTAATTGAGATTTGAAAAGAAAATGTTTATAAATTTTAGGTAATTGATTTTTTTAACATTAAAAAATATAAAACAGGCTTGCTAAACAACCATAACTCATAGTAAATAAACCCCATTTAAACAGGTACATATTGATTTTTAAATCTTTGACAATCAATTGGATATCTTAAACATAATGTTAATTTTGTGTATACATTTAGAAAGTGTAGTGCGTTAATTATTTAATATTCTCACCTAATTACATGTTTTTAAGCTGTGTGAAAATAACGTGTCGCGCGACTACAAATTGACCTAATATTGCTGTCTCTTTTACTTGCCACGTGCTTGGCCAGACAGGTCTTGAGACAGATGTATATTACTGTTTCACTTTATCACGAGCTCACGTGTTACAGAGCGTGAATAGTGTCGAGTTGTTTTAGGGCAGTTGATGTGGTAATCCTTTGTCGATAATATTACTAGAAACGTTTTTTTAAGTTAAAGTCTTATGCACATTGAGGTATCATTTATGGGTTAGCGTCATAATCACCAATATGCACCACATATCTATACAGTACATAAACATTTTAATAAGTTTCTGTTTGTTTTAAGTTGTTTATATATATACAAACTATCCCATAGACCCGGCGAACTTTGTTCCGCGTAACAATCGATAAATTGGCAGAGGTTCAAAAATTAATACAAAATTATTAAATTCAATTATATAATACGATAATAATTGTAGAAATAAAATATACATTTAAAAAATCAAATATTTTAATGACATACTAGGAAGACTTTTGCTCTATTGGCCACTTTTCAGTAAAGCCCCTTGTGATATACGATATTTTTAGTTTTATTATCAGGCGCAAGAACTAATAAAGTAGATGGTTTTCCGACCCGTGAACATGCCACATACGATTGACCATAAGAAAATCATGCATTTTCTAAATTCAGACCACAAACAATCTGGAAATTGGCGTTGTGAATTGTTAATCGTCATGATATTAATACTTTCCATTCATCCATCTATCAGCCTAATCTGCGACATTCCAATCGGTCCTGACCATCTGAATTCAGCGGTTACCTGCCGTCTTCTTCAGGTCACCAGTCCACCTGGTCGGGGGACGGCCAATACTTCTTTTGCCCAGACGTTTTTATTCGAGGACTCTTCTACCCCACTGGTTATTCATCCTACGAACGATCCCATTGCCACTTCAGTTTGTACTGAGAGCTAATTCTAAGCCGGTAATTTTTTGTTTTTCCATGGATTTCATCATTACTAATTCTGCCGCGTAGGCAAATGGATGTAGCTTATTTACCTGGTGTACTGAAAGGCTACATTTAATTCCGATATTTTGCTCTATGACACGTAGCGAAGCACGGGTAGATTCTTCAGCTAGTATTTAATATTTTCTATTTCAGTAATCCAATCTTAGTTTTACAGTAAAGGTTACGTTAAAGAACCTTGATCCCTTGTAAGGAATAAATATAGTACTAACGTTTATTTTTCTACTGTATTATGGGTAAGTACAAAAATAAATAAATAAATACCTCGAATTTGGGATTAAATCCGGGTTCTTCGATCGTTTCTCCGAAAATTTTCAATGCCACAATACTTGCAAACAACGTCAATTGGCCCTATGCGAAGTATTGTATTCAGTGCTGCAATTGTATAGAAACACAACTCAATTCAAATCGATATTTGAAAAAAATGTTCATGCGCGTTGAAAATTATCTGGTTGTTAATCTCTGAGAATAGCTGGACGATTTCGCATTGCCAACCGTGCCGTTTCACAGGCTTTCTCACTTAACTCTTGCAATTGAGCAGAAGGAAATCGGGCCAGACTAACGCGAAGCTTTTTACGTGCAAATTCTTGTTCTTCTTCAGTGGTTTCATTTGCAATGTTTCGAAACCTAATTACATTATGGTTTTGCCTTGAAATATTAGACCTTCCTGATAGCAGCCTTGTCAAAGAAAGTGTAGCCAAAAATATTTATTATAATAATACTCGTAAAAGTCAACTTCAATTTCAACATTTTGTGCTATTTTCAAATATAATTATAGACAACATTACGTAAACTGTCAGTTGCGTTTTATTATAAAATTATTTTATAAAGATGTTTTGACTGATTTTTTTTAGTGATCATTTTTTATTGATAGATATCATATTTTAATACTTATTATCCTATTTCCGGTGACGACAAATCCAAAAACATCAAAATCATAAAAATCCGTCCAGCCATTCTTGAGTTATAAGTGATGTAACTAACACGACTTTGTTTTATTTATATATATATATAGCTGCTAGCTATATATATAAAACAAATGAATATACTAGCTGCGCCACGCGGTGTCACTCGCGTTTATTAAGTAACAATCTATTACAAAACTATTTTAAGAACATTATGCTGTGATCACTAAAAGTAAAACTTACCCGGGAAACTGAAGAATAAAGAAACACTTGGTAAAAATATTAGAATGTTCTTATAAAATATGGATATCATAACCGTCCTGTAAGGAGAACCACAGGTCTAGGCCACGCGGCATGGTACTTCGCAGCCTGTGCTTCCAGATCGTGATTATAAAATTATAGTATTTTGTACTTATAAATACTGTATATTATTAACTAAATTGACATTTTAAACAATAAATGACATTTTAAAGGTCATCTATTTTAAAAAATATGTTTGCAATTTGACGACAAAAAAGTAATTCCTCGATCAAATGTCGAAATAAACTATAAATTAATAAAATAAAACTATATATATTTCTATTTTGTTGCGCTCAAGAGTACGTTCTTAGCAAATATATTAAATTCCTATACTATATTTTTATCATTACAGTATGTAGTAAAAAAGTTAAAAAATGCAGTACATCTCCTGTAATTACAGTGGATCTGAAAGCACTACTTACAGCTATCGACTCAGTGGGTCAGCAGGAGGCCGCCTCACCGCTCCCGCCAACATAAATGGTCGCGTGGGTTTGACCATTATTTTTTGTTGCCCAGTTATTTTAAAATTATGATAACTCCTTACATATTCGTTGAAATCAAATTCTGTCAAGGGTAATATTTTGTTTAAAATGAAGTGCCTGTGATAAATAACTTATTTGTTTCGATAAGGATTGTTATAATGTTTATTAAACAACCTTCACAACTAATGTATTATTTTAGGACTAATTTGAATACTATAAAAAGGTTATAATGAGTCAACCTTAAAAGATGAACTTATTGTCAGAACTTTTAAAGGGGAACAATTTCGTCATACATTATTTTTGCGTAACTTTCACCGTTTACGCAGGGCACGCAAGGAAAGCTCAAAAATAAAAATTCATTCATTGCTGCTCCACTCTTTTTTGTCATATCGTGGTGTTTTATATAACCTTTCTTAATAAATGTGCCATTTAATACAAGAAGATTTTTTTAATTCGAGCCAGTAGTCGCTGAGATAAGCGCGTTCAACCAAACAAACTCCACTGCTTTATATATGAGCTTTCTACACCCATAGCCCTACAGTAGGATTTTCTCCTGTGTCGTGGGTGCCATGGACACACAGACGAATACACAATCACCCAGACCCAGAACAGAAATCTAAACGCATCATTCAGATGTCTGTCTGGCCGGGGGTCGAACCCAGGACCCACTGCGTGGCAGACCAGTATTGTGACCGCTGCGCCACGCGGGTCGAAAATATACCATAATATTATATATATTTATATAATATTATGGTATTTTTATTAATGCTCGACTTAATATTACAAATATAGTAACCGTAATAGAAAGGTCATTTTAAAAGTGTCATGCTTGTCGATAGATTTCACTCGTATAATGACATCACTAGTGTTTTCATAAACTACGGAGTTCGAGACTCCGAGATACAAAGGAACATTATTTTGATGTGATCAGTAAAGTGCTATAAGTAAAGCTATAACAATTGTTTTGAAGATAGTTTTATGTTTAAGCAATAAACTTTATATAATATTAATGTTATGTACTAAGAAATTAATTTTCAAAGCTGGTGAAAAGTTTTGACAGTGCGCAAAAATCGACGCAAAAGTTTAATTGTTTTATTTTACTTGTCGCTTTAAATTTCATCTCATTAACGATTGAGACTCCGTGCTGGAAGTGTGTGAGACCTGCTTCAATTTGCATATTTTGAAAGTCCTTTTTTCTGATTTGCCATTATTTCGACTAATATGCTTTTAATTTGTCTAACGTGAACAACTTCGGATAGTATGTGAGTTTAAATTTTATTTCCAATTGTTTTTAATTTTAAATGATAGTAACTAGTATCAGTGCTGCAAAGGCGTCTTGATTTTGGTATGTTACTGAACTTTTTTAATTATTGTAGTTATTTACGAATCCTCTTTTGGATTAAATTTGGGAAGAAAATTTATAGTATTTTACAATTGTAGAAATACTATAAATTTTGAAGTGGTCTTAGTTACTTTCTTGTTTATATTAAACAAAAACAATTTATTGATTTGTTTAATATAAACAATATAATTGTTTTTGTTTAATGTACTTATTTTTTTATGAATGCTTCTATTTTTCTATACAAATTACGCTGAGCTGCAATATCTGCATGCGGAATGTTAAATCTTTTGTTCTTATTGTTTTCTAATTGTTTCATTTATGTATTTATGTATAACAATATAAATAAAAATATTTTTTTGTTTTGGATTTAATTAAAGTATTGGTTGGAAACTGAAGAGTTAACTCTAATAGATATAAAATTTAAAGATTCAATCATCAAAATCATCATTTAACTTGCATCATGTTTATTTCGAAATAACTTTCATCAAATTTACTCATTATTTCCCAAGCGATCCAACAATGAACTACATAATTGTTCGAACATAATCGAACAACAAATGCATACATTTTTATCCATTAACTACTTTATAGCTATATGATTGCTCAGTCTTATCTATTCTGTATAGTTGAGTCACATTGGCTACATACTTCAAGGGGACATTAAGCTGTCGATTCGACTGTTTATTATTGGATAAACGTTAATGATGCACAGGTTGAAAACATCAATTATGCATTGGTCACAAATTGTATTTTTTATTAATCTACTTTGGATAAGTTGGTGTAATACTCTACTTCCCTAACTGTGGGATGATACCTGCATCCTACAGGATGACATGACACAGTCAGTAAAAAGGATAGCAGACCAAATTTTCTGAAATTTGTGTTGCATACAAAATTTTTTTTTTTAATGAATTATGTCATCATTACATACAAAATCCTTGGAATCTTATAAATTTTTTGACTATGTATATTGGGACATCTTTTCCTTTGCCATACTACTGCTAGTCAGAGAATGTGTTTTTGATGTCTATCAGTTGTAATAAATTGTATATATAATTCTATAACAATTGTACAAATAATAAATTTAGCAACATTTAGTTGTCAAAGACGACGGATTGATATCTAGCAATCCATTGTCTTAAAGGTGGGGAAGCTTCATAAATAGGACAACCTAAGAATACCAAACTGTAAAAAAACTGCATCTTGTTTATCAGAAGACCTTTTCTTTGAATGTCAATTACTTTCAGGTCATCAGGTCCTCCAAACAAAAGTCTAAGTATTTGCCGATCATGCTATTTGAAAGGTTTCAATCAGAGTTATTAAAGTGCCTATAACTTACTGACTAGCCAAATATACCATTCAATAGTTGCATATAAAGAAACACGACATGACTGAAACATGTCTCTGTACAACTCAATAAAATCCACAGGTGCATAGGATCTTTTTGAGCATAATGAGGAAATTCTGAAACATTTGTTATAATTTATGCTATATAATAATCATAAAAAAATTGGCGCCAAAATATTAAAAAGCTAGGAAATTTTATTGATCACTAAGGCGCCCAGTGTTGTGGCGTGTGTCGTTTGTGGCCGATGTTAAATTTGTCTTCAGCCATGTACGAACTTAAATTGGCGAAAAAAAAGAAACAGATTGAATATTCTGCCGCCCCTAAATTAGCCGCCTAGAGACGCCAGTTAAGTTATAAAGCTTTTCCTATAGGTAATAGCGGTTTTATAATATACTTACAAAAAACACATTTTGTCGCCACTGGAGGCGCCTAAAGTAGCCGCTACGTTCGCCCTATGGTAGGTCCACCCCTGTCTTCAGTGTTACCATACGGGTACATATTACTATACCGCCAGTAACTTTCATCATGTAATTTGGTTAAGTAATATTTTCAGCTTTACGACTAAATAAAAAGTTCCTTTATAATTAAAGAAAAACTTGCAATTTGCGAATGTCAATACTTAACGATTAATAGACGTGTGCATTTCGTGGAATATAATAAAAATGCTAATAAATCAATAGCCATGGGAGTTTGTACTAAAACACTGGTCGATATTCTGATAGGCCTTTGTTTGACTTATATCCAGTTATCCACGATTTACGGGACTCTCTGTATACTGTCTTACTTGTGATAAAAATTTAAACTTTTTACGGCGAACGTACATTAATTTGCATTAACACGCAAACTGCTTTACAGCACGAAAGGAAGAAATCCAAAGTACTTTTACCTAGTATTTTAATAATGGATTTTAAGCTTCAACATGGGCTGAAATTGTATTGTACAACATTCGGTAAACATCCTCTGAATGATATTCTATATACATTATATTACGTGAAACTTTCGATCCCTTCCAGAGTAGTGTGAGATTTAGCATAGTTAAAGTTAATAGAATGAGATATTATTTATGTATCATGAGTATTGCAAATATCTGAAATTAATAAAGATGAAAACTGCTCACATTAGTGACAATGTAAAAAACATAATGACAATAATGTCAGGAGTAAATGTCAAATGAGGATTATGGCTTTTATAAGTGCAGCTCAGTGAATTAAACGTCATTATACCTCTAATGGCTGTTTCATAATCACGTGATACTTGAAAATTAAATATAATATATTACAAAAAAATACACGACTGCCTTTTATAAGTATTAACTGTAAAAGGAAGAACGTGTACTTGTGCTCCGTGGTGTAGGCTGTGATAAATGTTTGGTACAAATTTCTAAATTTTTGCCTAAGAGATGCACAAATATATGCTCGAAAAACATTATCCTCCCTCTGACGTAATCGGGTAATAAACTTACAGACACATAATATACATAAAAGCTGTCAAGTAAATAAAATAATCATCGCATAAAAATAATCTAGGTTTTGAAATTGAAACCTATTCAGGTTACACTTTGGTGAAACTCGAAGTTCAATTTTTATTTGGATTTCATGACGGACGGACGATAAGTAATGTTTAAA
>MOOZ01000122.1:1671254-1683446 GCA_002930495.1 Cecropterus lyciades | reverse complement strand
ACATACTATAATGCGACTTTTTCCCCAACCTTTTATTTCATTGTTTAGGTGGAATTTGAAATAAAGAACAAAACAACATCAATCTTAATCATACCCTAAAATCAGTTGTTTGGTTTCGTTTTGGAATTGTTTTGTTAAACTTTTTCGGGCGTCAATTAAACTTTGCAATTGTCTTAGTGCTTTGTTTGGCTAACAATAATGGTATTCATAATTGTTAGCCAGAGACAATTGATTTTCCTGTTCATTTTTAATAATGAGGTAGGAACAAATTGTGAAAAATTACCCTTCAGTATGTATCGAACAGCTAAACTGACCCGAAATGATTTCCGTCGCCCGACTTCGGTATAGGGCATCTTTGAAATTGATGTCTGTGCATCTTCAGTATTCCTAACTTATTATCATGTCGTTGCGAAGTTTGTGCGTATGCGATAAACTAGCCTAGCGTAATATAAATATCTTGCAAATCGCGATTGTAATAAGATACCAATTATGCGTTTCTTTAATATTAAGTGCTTAAAATGAATATTTTCCTTACTTAAAGGTATTCAATACTTTAATATAATAGTATAGTTTCATAATTTCGAAGATACAGCGAAGATAAGAGCTTGAGTTGTACGTAAGTACGTTGTTACTCCTTAAGACTAAGTTGGCACGCCTCGGATAAGTATGTCCTTCCCTCACACTTAAAAGCAGAAAACAAATAGATGTGGCGATGGTGCCTTTGAAGTCGAACCACAGAGGTTTAAACCACCTTTGACGTCTTCAGTTTCTTCTTAATACTTCAATCATTTTAATATTTTAAGTGAAATTATCATGATATTCGGGCGGGATTTCATACTGTACAAACATAAGTAGTTATCGACTGATACTATTTTATACGCGTAAGCGAAACCTTACGCAGCGGTCACGTTTTAATACTGTGTGTGTGTTTGCGCCAGGTAATTAGTTATTGATAGGTGCCCCGCGGTTTCATCCGCGTTGAAAATAAACGTAATTTTAAATTATTATAACTTTTGAGAATTGAGTAGATGGGTTTTAATTAAACAAAATAAATAAAGGGTAAATCAAGATCTGACTATTAATTTAATGTAAATCTTTTTTATTGAATTCAGTACTTTTGATTCGATGCTATCTAAAACATACAGACAGACAAAACTTATAAAAAATTTAGAAACTTGTATATATAATGACTTATACTCAGCCCTTCAGATATTATTGAAAAGAAAACATCTTTGACTAGACGCGTTGGACATTTTTGAAATGGGAAAAAAAACATTGAAATGCGACACCTCTGTATATATATTAGGTTGGGGAAAAAGTTTCTTCGCATTTTTTAAGAAAATTCAAAATATTTTTTAATATAGTTTATTTACATTTAACTAAAATTATATGTTAACCATCAATAGTTAAATGTTAACCACTAAAAGTTATATGCCATCAAAAGTTTTGCTATTTTTAAGCGTTCTCCTTTTGTTTAAAATGCAAATATGAAAGTCTGAAATCAAAGGGCGTAGTGAAGTCACTAAAATATCCATTTTATGTAGCGAAAAATATCGAAATCAAAAGTAGTCTATAGACCTGACCTAAATAAGCTACATTCACGCTAAATGTTATGTAAATGGGATCAGTGGTTCTTGCGTGACACAGACACACACCATCTCATTTTTGTATATCAGTATAGAATGTTTGATAATGAACGAACTTACGTTGATCATTGTGTTTTATAGGCGGTATGGATGTTGATGGTGTGAGCTGGTGTAATAATTCGAGGTTATTATTGATCATGGTTAACGATGATTTTTTGTACTGCTTGCGCTGCTGTGTTTATTTCTTTATTGCACTTTATTTCCGTATTTTTTAGTTATCTGACGGCATTTGATATGAGATCACTAAAAGGATTTTGTAATGGGAACCCTTTAGAAAATGTTTTTAGCGATCTGTAAGTTTTATTTATTAAATCAGCGAGTGTCACTGGGGACACTGTTAACATAGTAAAATAAGACTAGTAATTCAGTTTCATACAAAATGGGCCGTCGCCGGTTTTTTATGTACGCGGGAGTAGCGGGCGCCGTGTAAGCACGTACTTTTTACGCACACTATCAAATAAACGGCCGTAGCCGGCCGAGGCCTCAGTATGGGCTGCACCACGTTTGATCGATGTTTAATATTTGATTTTTATTTTATTTGGTACGTTGTAACGGTGCGGTTATAGTTATAGTTTAGTATATTTACATACGTAGTTATTTATAATATATACACCAGAGGTGTTAAGTGGGATGTTTTTTTTAATAATACGTTTTTAACCGACTTCCCAAAGGGAAGAGGTTATCTATTCGTCGCGTATATTTATTTTTATGTATGATCTACATAAAACGCTACCGACCCACACGATTTAAAGGCAAAGTATGCGGCTGGTTTCAAAAGTGGTCATATCTATTATGGAAATTGAAAAAAAAAATCAGCAGGGTTTCCGGAAAATTGGAAAAACACAATTTCTTATAATCTTGAATAACTTCGGTTTTTTTAAAGCGACTTAAATTTTTTTCTTTTAATTGATGAAAAATTTCATTAGGGATTTTTCTTTCTTGATAATATTTAACTAAAAATAAAAGTGACGACCATTACTGCAAGCGTATGCAACTAACTCGCCGAACGGCCTTAGCTAACCTAACTAGTCTTATTTTACTATGCTTTTAGGGAATGAAAATTAAAATTGATAAAATAATTGTTATTTTTTTTTCTACAAGATATAACTATTCCATAGTTGCAAGCAAAAAGAAAGATTTACCTTTGCAGCAAGATACAATATGCAAATACATATTTGACATAATATTCTTGATTTCCAATCCAAAATATAGGATTAGTGTTCGTACAATTTACACATGTAATTATATTATTTTCAGATAAAAATCAACAAAACATTTTCAAAAATGGATAACCTAGATGATTCGGAGAACAATGCCAAGATATCAGATTCGGCCTATTCCAACAGTTGTAGTAACAGCCAATCTAGAAGGAGGTAAAGAAAATACTAATATTATGAATTTATGAAATGCATGAAACTTTACCAGCATACCTATGAATATAAATAACGGTCTTATTTAAAATGAGAAAAAATCTTTTCTTCGAGTCAACCGAAATAGTTTTTTTTTACTTTTAAATGGCGGACTTGTATAATGTTCAATGCGTTTTATATGTTTTTTAAATTGACATAATAATATGTTGTTCATTATCTTGTTTTAGCCACAGCTCAAAGTCAACTCATTCAGGAAGTAATTCAAGTGGAAGCAGTGGATATGGTGGGAAACCTACTTCCGGTTTTAGGTTAGTTTCTTTTTATTTTTACATATTTATTTTTCTAGAGGTAAGAATTCAGTTACACAATGGTATTGCATTAATTGGATCAATTCTTATAAATAATTATTAGAAGAACTTGACATAGATTCCGTTGACAGCTTTTACTAACACTTGATTAATGTAATAACGACTAATTTAGTGGCAATTACACTCGCCGGCACAATTAACCGCCCTCCCTTCTTAAGTGTCATAGCATTTGTTTATGAATGGTGACACTTAATTTTGATGTTTGTTATTTCTAAAGCGAGTAGGTACTTGGACAAAGATTTATGGCACAGACACTTGATTTGTGTGAATTGTTGAGCCACATCACCTTTTTAGTGTTTAGTCGATTTTTGACTGTCATACTGAAAACATTACGTGTTGCGGAAATTGTGGAATTTTGTTTCTTTTTCGGGACTTTTTGCTTTCCATTGTGGTATTTATTTTTGAAACAATAAATATGCCTCTGGATGCAGATGGAGCCGATAGGGCCGTGGGTTTAACTGACGTTGGTCATGGCCGGAGTCGTATCGCTCTAATCATGGGTGTGCCGCGAACAACTGTATGTGATGCGATTCGGCGCTTCCGGGATACGGGATCCTTCACGCGCAGGCCTGGACACGCGTCACCGCCGCACTTTAGCTCGAGATTTCAGGTTTATTGTGAGCATCATCTTACGAGATCGCTTCTCTACAGCTGCCGGCCACCATAAAAGAGACAGACTCCAATTTGCTCGCGAGCACTCAAATTGGACGATGACGATTGGAGTAGATTTCTGTTTTCTGAAGAAAGCAGAATTGCTCTAAGCGGACCAGATGGACGTCAAAGAGTCTATAGACGCCCTAATGAGCGGCTTGCACTTTGTGAATTAGTCGAAACCATTGGTTATTAGGGGGGCTCAATTATAGTTTCGGGCGGAATCTCTTATTAAACCCGTACCGACCTGGTCATCTTCGAAAGAGAACCCGAATCTTCTTAAGAGACCTCAGAACTGCTGCAAAAGACGAGTAGCACAACATTCCCCAGTCAGATATCCATGACATCATGGATGGACATCCGAATAGGCTCCAAGAAGTCTTTAGAGCCAAGGGAGGAAACACTCACTATTGAAAATTTTGGGAGTACACAAACATAAATGTTTGTGCATTATTTATTAAACTTTTCTGTATCAATCCAAGAAAAAGGAGTTATTTCTGTATCATTTTATTTTGCACAATAAACAACACTTTTTAAACAAAATTGTTATTGTTGTTTATTGGTACTCGATACTTTAACACAAATTAAAAAAAAATCGACAAATTTATTTGTGTTTACGAAAGAATCAAAAATATGTAAGTGGGCGGTTAATTGTGCCGGCGTGTGTAATGGTAAATCTGAAATGGAGTTGAATTATAAATACGGCACAGTTAGCTAGAATTTCTGTTATTATTAATTGTAGCAGCGACAACCAACCGCCAGAAAAGCGGCTTAAAGAAAAGGAGAAGAAAAAGAAGTGTCCTAAAATTGAATTGACTGAGGCGCCATCTGAAGGCGATTGCAAGCCTCCGGTGCCCGTAAAGGACTTAGAAGAACCAAAAATGGAGCAAAATAATGGTGGGTGGAACTTTTCACTTGAACTTGTGCTTAACAGCATGAAAATGCGATGAAGCATTCAAGTGCATTTGCTTTTGACTTGTTTTCTTATAGTTTACACGCTTTGTCTTGCATTATTTACTTATTTTGGCATTTTTTTTTCAGTTAAATGTATGTGTCGAGTTGTGACTATTGACTTTATGTTGTGTAAAACTGTTCCGGACATATTAAATATACTTTCCGAAATCCACTGCTCCTGAACTTCCTATATAAGCAGAATAATGCTTTGAATAATTGAAAAAGACAAAAATGCGGGAGATATTCTGTACTTTCAAAAATTTAATAAGACAGACATCTACACTAATTTAAATTTGTCGGACTACTTTCGTCGCTATCAACAGTATAAATATCTATGTCACATGTCCTCTCCCATAGAAATTAACTGTTGATTCAATATGAATATAAAAATAATTTATAGTGTGTTAAGCTTTTTCAGGAACTTCCAAGTTCATAGACACTTATAAAAATGGAATGCTCTGTGAATTATTGAACCAGTTTCAGAAGAAATGAAAACTGTTTTTGATTAATTGCATATGATCATTCTCTATAAAATTATGAATAAATGGGGGGCCAGAATTGCACGTTGGGTATTCGTTTGCTATATCGATGTAATTGCACGAATATTTGGTCCAACCACATTACAATCTATAAAAGACTAAAGCACCATCGGATATAAGCCTATTTCCATTTTTTTTGTTCATTTTTGCCACTACCACAATATATATATAACAGACTATAGCTGCAAGGAAATAATCTATTTCGTATTTTGTATACTTTCGCAAGAAAAAATACAAAAGCTTTATTATAAGATATTTTCACCATATTTCTGAAGACGGTAATTGCCTTGTATACGAAGGACGTCACTAGGAATCCTTTCTTTTAAACTTTCTCGGTTAAAATGGTAGGTACATGTAAAATGTTATTTTCTCGGGATCTCATTGTTATACAACAATGGGACTTGGCTTTTTTGAAAGAATGACGTGACGTACCTAAAGGGCACGACACGCTTCATTGGTTTTTTAAAATAATATTTTAAGTTTTCGTTTTAATTTGTGCAATAGCTTATCGACTTACACAGCTCATTTTGTGATTTGGGTGCAATAGGAGCCAATTAACGCGAAAATACTTGTTACATTTTTATGACATGTACTAGCAAACACAGCACACACGTCAAATCTGGTCTCGCCAATAAGTATAAAATAATAATATTATGAATTTATGAGTCTGTTCTGTAGGGCTCTTTTAAAATCATAAATGTCTACGAACTATGTTCTCAATTTTAAAATTTAATTCAAAGTAAAGCAATTTGAAAAATGATTTAAAGTTAACTTTCAGAATTTACCACTGAGAATCAATGATTGAATATTTGTAACAAGTCGTACACTAAATAAGTTATTATTATTACAGAAATCCAGGGCCTCGAGTATCCCAACTCCATTAAGTGAAATTCATTCCTATTCTTAATGTACCTTTTCCATAGATTCTTCGTTTAGAGCGTCCACTGGTAAAGTTTAAAAAGCTAGAGAAGGTAATGTGAATGCAGGTATGTTACGTTTCCAGCCGGAAAAAATGTTGATGATCATTTCAATGTTTGTAACTACTAGTACAAGTTCTTAAAAATACTCTTTCGAAAAAGTCGATGTAGTTTGCGTGATGAATATGTGAAATTTTGATGTAAGTTCCTGTTTATCTTCCGTCTTCTACCTTGTGTCTGCAGTTTCTCTCACGCCGACGCCGTCCTGTTCATACGTGGAGAAGGGCGTTGAGTCAATGGAGTTATGCACTTTGGACAGGACAAGCTGCAAAGATGAGGTACGTAATGTTAAGACGAGTTGCATACTATGTTTAAGTACCTAAAGTCTCCTTTCGTGAATTTGTTGGGGATCGACTATTACCTCAAATTAGAAACATGCCACAACAAGTATTATTTGTAAATACTTGTTGTTGTGGCATGTTGTGGCTTTTCTATTTAGATTGAGAAGCATACACAATTATATTAGAGACTAGAGTGTAACTAAATTAAAGTAAACCTTATTTGTGTAATAGATTGATTCCTGTCATACCCCTCCGGCAACATCTATGGAAATTGTCGCTAGTCGCCCGGTTACCAGCTATTGTCCGGTAAGTTCAGTGTAATTGAATAAATTGAAAGAAACTTCCAGGACTCAGAAAGTTTTTATTTTGTCTAGCGATAAAATGTTTTAGGACATTGAAAATAGCTCTTGCAAACTTTTTTGGACAATGGAAGTGCTTCATTGTCCACAAAAGTATTCATAAACTGATAATCGTATTAACAATTGTGTCCTAAACGGTTTGTCTTTTTATTATGGTTTGGTTTTAAATTTTGTATCTAAAATAAAGTCTCCGTTATTTTTCACTTATTGACGATACGACATTTATATTTTTTTAGTCATTTTTAGTGATATTAGCGATTAGCCAAAAAATCAATATTTTACGACCAGGGAAGTGCCAATTTACTAAATAGGCATGGATTACAGAAGACCATGGATGATCATAATTACTTACCAGCAGGCGGACTGCAAGTCATTTTGTTACTTCAATTTTATAAAAAAAAAACTTTATTGTTTAAGGATTCCTTTTCGTGCGTCATATCAATGCACGATGGTGTTGTAATGTATACGACCGCGTCGATTACTACTACGTTGGGTTATCCCAAGGAAATGTGGATCGGAAGATCCTTTTTGGACTACGTACACCCAAGGGTAAGTGACATTTTGGCTTCTTTGAAATAAAGGCGGTCAATGTTTCCTCGTTATCGGATACCAGAAAGATATTATCAATTTCTAATTTTCATATAGTCTTATATGGTTCAGTGTTACTTTATTACTCTATTATATTAACTTACCAATACACTGCAAACATTTTTAGTGTTTCGTACCCAAATGGTAAAAACGGATTCTATAAAAAGTCTTCGGTGTCTATTAATTTATGCGTTTTTCGGTTCATCTATGTAACCGTGCTAGTTAGACCTTTTATTTTATACTTATACTTTATGCTATATAGCTGCTATGTAAAAAAAAAACACTCGACAGTGTAGTAGTAAGTAACCGTGATTTCGTGATGAATACTTTTCTTGCCACGTATCTATGAAACGGTTGTGTTGATTCATTTCCATGCGATCCAGACATGCATGCGGCCACTAGCCCCCTTTATTGGAAATGCCCGAAGATTTTAAAAACTGTTTTTACATAATATGCGTACGTACATACAGTACGTATCGTTAGCGCTCATTCGTAGATAGTTAATGAATATTTATTTTGCAGGACCGTGACACGTTTGCTTCGCAAATAACAAGCGGCCTGGCGGTGCCAAAAAATGTTAATGGTATGCAAGTTAAAGGTAATTTAATTTTTATTATTAAACATAATTTGCCGTCTTAGCGCTTTTGTCTGTCCGTCGCCTTGTCTGCAGCTTGTGTAAATTATAAAGTAAGAAATATATATTTTTTTATTATTATTAATATTATTTCAATTAATTAATTTTTAATAAAATATAAATAGTTTGGAAAATCCAAGAGAGCACGTCTTATAACGCTCGGTAATTAAAAAAAAGTAGTAAGTGTGGCTTAGTCAATATTTGATTGACTATTGAGTCAATCAAATATTCCTATTTGGTTGACCTTAATTTAAAAATCAGTCTAACGACCTAAATTATATTTTTGAAACCAATTATAAGTAAAAAAGTATAAGTAAAAGAAATCCTGTCATTTTTTCTGTGGCTCCACCTAGCTGTATGTTATTAACTTTCATATATCAAATGTAGTAAAATATTTGACAATAGATGGCACCACATATTATCATAGAAAAAATGATATTTTTAGAATTCAAAAGTAATAAAATTATTTTCAATCGTTTTAAATATAAATAATAATTATCGAGTTATAATGTAATACTATTTGATATAAACAGTGTTTCTGTTTATATCAAATACTATTCACATTTATAGATTTATACTTATATAAATCTTACATTATTTGTCAATCGATATGAACTCAATGAAATATTTGACATTGATTCCAATTTTCCCGACTGTAGTGGAACTAGAGGGGTGGAATTTTTATTTTCTATTAATTGTAATTGAAAAACATTGAATTACACCGTGATTTTAAATAGGTCTTCTATCCAAAGAATTCTGAAGCGGATGGTAAAAAAATTTACTCGATTAATGTTTTTCGGGTATTTTTCTTGACACATACATATGACGTCCACGGAAAAATATTTTTATTCAGTTTTTTTTTTTGATATTATGTTGTATTTTTGAGAAGTATCTAATGTTATAAGAAAAGTGTTAATATACGTGAGCTCATATTACCCTGAAAGTACTATATATATATCTATGCGATAAAAGTAATGTAAGTCGAGAAAATGGCATGTACTGACAAAGTGAAAATAGGGCACAATCAAACGCTACGCGTTCGACGTGCAATGCAGTGATTTCCGTGATTTAAATGTAAGAAGTTCAATTTACTTTACACCAATTATTTTTCGTTACTTCGTTCGCTTATTTTATAAACAGGAAAAAAGTTTTTATTCTTTGGTATTGCGTGTATAAGGTGAAAAATTTTAATTATTTCATAATGACTTGGTTCTCTAACGTTTGTATAAATTTAGAGTATCCAAGTAAACGCTGTATATTCTTGAACGGTTTCTGCTATTTGGACAATGTGTTGATGGCAGAGATAACGTAATCAATTACTTTCGTAATCAGGTTTCTTATAAGCATGATCAAACATGTAATCGTTAATCTTGATACTAGTAAACATTTCTATCATACTTAATTTTGTTGATTAAGTATCCTTAATTGTCATGTAATGATTATTGACGTGATAACGTCTTATAAATCGATGAACAATGGCTGCACGCACGAAAAAGTGTCACGTTCCGCCTGAGCCTGAGCGTGCAGGCGAGAACATGAATATAAGTTGTAAATAAATTTGTATGATTTCAGTAAAAACAAAATGAATTAACGAGTGTAAATATGTCAACTTATCGACAAAATTACAATTTCCTTTATTTTGTTCGTAATATAAAAAATAATGACAATTACCTAAGTGATAATAATTCAATTCAATTCATAAAAGTATGCAGTTTCTCATCAATGTTTCTTTATGACGTTATCACGTAAAACTATCGTTCGCAAACCGACTTTACAGACAACCAATTTTTTGATTACATTAAGAATACTTATATGATATGTAGGTTCGAGTTCCTTTTTACCCGACTAGGTGACCATTTATAACGTGACCATTTATTTTATGACTCAAACCGGGACAGCGTTCTAAGTCAATTAAATAGTCTGCAAAATTTGTCGGCGGAAAAAAAAATGTTATTACCTGATATCGTGCTTAATGAATTCGCCGAAATAAAAATACTTGGCAAGTTTATTAAATATTCACCTTAATTCGAGAAGGCACTATTTTACGGCCCGACTATTTTCTGGGACTCCGGGCGAATAACTAAAAACGGGACGGTCCCGTACAAACGCGTATGGTCACGTTGGTTATACAGTCTATGTATGTATGTTTTTTGTTTGCAATACTGTTCATAATTCAAAAGTAATAAAATTGTTTATTAGATACCTACATAATTATTCACTTTGCGCGAATTATTTATTGTCATATCTTGAATATCATCTTTATATAATATTATATACACAGAACTTTATAGCAAACAATGTCTTTATCCAGAGGTCGTTTTTATCGAATACGACTATTACCTTAATTTGTGCAAAATATATATATTAAGTTTTGTGTAACTAAATATACTCGATCACATTATTTTTACGTTACCTATAACTTTCACTTTGTAAACTTTATCAGCTTTTATAAATAGTACAGATTTTGTTATTTGGATTTTTTTTCGTATTTTTTTAATTCGTATTTTTTTATGGATACCTAATAATTAAAAGCCATAATAAGGCTTTTATTGCTTCAACGTTGTCAATGTATTTTTAAGTTCTTTTTATTCTTATTTCTTAAAGATTTTCGTTTATCTATTTTTTTAAGTTAAAAAATAAAATTTATACGTTCAAGTTCGAGTTATGTTTTAGTGGGATATAAATCCGCGTTGGGAATCCATAACCTTATATTTTATTGTTATTGAACTGCACGAATTAATTATAACTTTAACCGATAAATATCAGTAAATGTACATTATTATTGAACATAATTCGTCGCTTGGATTGGATAATAACACAACAAAACGTCAATTATACAGGAGAGCCCGATTAAAATTAAACAATGCTCTTTGTTTATATACATTTAATGAATGAAGTTAAAAAAAAATGATTAAAAAGATTTAAATATGAGTTTTAGACACCTCAAAGTAAGACATTTTTTGGACATACAAATGTATTTTTAACTAAAAATAGCTATTTTGAAATGTGCGATTATTCATGCAAAGAAGCGAATTATAAACATATTTGATTGGTAATTAATTTAAATGCTTAATCGTTTTTATCGACTGGATATTTTTCTATGCTCCCGACTGTACATTCTCGAGTCAGGTGGCGTAGATGTTCAACGTGAGTTGCCACGTGACGCGTAATTGTTTTGCTGTCGAGGAGTATTATGAGACTATCCCTTTATATCAGTCTTGTATACCTATTTTCGGATATATACACACGTTGTAAACCATGCGTTAGTGGTAAGCGCTGGATTTATATAAGTGCACTAGCTGAGCCCGCGGTTTCACCCGCGTTTAAAAGAAATGTACCGTGACATACATTAACCGAAATTTTATAATCTCTAATAATCTTTAATAATCTCTATTTTATTCTTTTACCGGTACCGCCGCCGTACCTTATACCGGTACCGCCGCAAATGCTACGTCTCGCAATTTTTAAATCATATGCTGTAAAGGGCCATATAGATCTATATTAAATCAACAATGTATTTAAGGTATTTAATTGGATTAGGATTATTGCTGTATTGGTTAAAATCGCTTCGAAAATTAGCCATTATTTGTCGTAAAAAGTAAATGACAAAAAAATGTTATTGTGGGATATCCATAAGAGATAGACCATCGCGGAGTTTTCTGTAGCCCTTTTCAATGCGTACAATACTTAGTACATTATTTTGATAAATCTTGTAGGGTTCAGCCTACGTTTGCAATGTAAGCGGAAAAAATGCAATTATTTACGACATCACATTAGAAACCTTAAAAATAACAGTATTTCTCCACTATTTAATGGATGTTATTA
>MOOZ01000122.1:1619308-1639425 GCA_002930495.1 Cecropterus lyciades | reverse complement strand
GTTTTTAGGATATCGTATCAAAGGGTAAAAACGTGACTATTATTACTAAGATTCCGTTGTCTGTGTCTCCGTCTGTATGTCATCAGGCTGTATCTCATGAACAGTGATAGCTAAACAGTTATTAAAATTTTTGTTTACGGTTTGGCTTTAGCACCTTTAAACCTAATTTTATTAATTCTTTTTCATCAGCTATTCAGTTGAAATTTTCACAGATGATATGCATTTGTTGCCGCTATAACAACAATTAATAAAAACAGAATATAAAGTATTTAAGGGGGGCTCGTAATACAACAAACGTTGTTGTTATGCTCGATATTAATAACAATAGGTAGACGCTTGAAATATTCACACAATATTTAGTTATATTTATGTAAAATAGAATTAATTTAAAGTAAAACAAACATTTTTATAGACTGTACGTGCGCGATTCCGACTTGCACTTGGCCGATTTTACTTTTACAGTATTTCGGAACTATATATTATAATATTCAATCTTCTCTTCATGTAAGAAATAATGGTACAAAGAGAATAACTACTCTATATTTAAGTAATTTTGAGTTTAACAAACCTTCTGAGTAGGCCATAACTGAATCGATAAATATAATTTATTTATTTTTATAAACAATTTTTAGGGTCGGCTATGATATTATCATTATTATTTTCATGTACCAGTGTTTACCTGTGTGTGTTGCCATATTCCGCTTTAAGTTGTGTATTACTCTGAACGTTCAACAATTGCAATTCTGAGAAGGGATTAATTTGTTGACTGCAAGTAGTCGTCTCTATCGATGTGAGGATTAGAGAAATGATTAGGAGAATAGCATAGGTGCTATTCCGTTAACCGTATTCAAATCATACCGTAGTTACTCATCGTAAAATAATCTTTTAATGAGATAGTGGGATATACCATCTCAAAATGGCTATGCCTTTTTTTATTATCGAGGGGATCCTTCAAAAAGTACCCGACGTAGAAGCAACGCCGGGTCATGTGGTATAATTGTGATGCACTAAAACCCATTCGATGTCCTCAGCGCTGCGTGGAGGTCTCCGGGATCCTCCAAGCTCGATGTCCCTTTCGTTCTCTTCCCTGGTGAGCATTTACCCTAACTGCCCCTACTGGTGTTTACGATGGCATGCGACCACACACACATGCCGTTGTCCTTTCCGAGGACGCTTGTTGAACGGTTCGAGCTCCACACCGCCGTCCGCAACACCGCAAGCCTCAATTTAGTTGCCTCTTAACATAATACATGTATATATATATATATATATATATATGTATATATATATACATAAGTAAACTTACGCCTTTATAATATCAGTAAGATAAGATAATAATATAAAGCCAACGAATAGATCTGAACAGAAGAGATAGAAGAATCCGTAAAATAATTATTGAACAACGACCGGATAATTAAATCAACAAGGTGTTGAACCTGTAAACAATATGTTGGCAATAGACAGTTCGAGCACCCGGAGTAGACGGATATGATCGGTCCGCGCTGTTCTGGCCCGGATATTGCGCCGAGCTGTCAGCAACGCAATTTGCTGTCTCACCTGCACGATAACCGGTTCTCAGAAATTGGAAATGGAACTGGATTTTATGACCGTTTTTGGAATTATCGCGTGCATTTACGACCCTTACCAAAATTTTGAACTGTCGCAATATTTCCGAAATACTAGTGCTTCATCAGTTTGGGGAAATGAATGCTACCTGAATATTCCCGTGGTAGCGTACCGAAGAAAGTGTGGGGCAAACATTCTATACTAATATACTTTATACATTTGTTACCCCTCACTACAGTGGGTGCTATGAATAAACCAAAGTGAATACACAAGTGCTAGATAAGTACGTTTAGTCTTACATACGTTTATTATTCAGGTTTCGCGGGAATCGAACATACTATAAAATAAAAGCAGAGCCTCATAACCCCTCCCCGCTTAGCAGCGGCGAAACCCCAATCCCATTAGGACTAATCCGCTTATATGGGAATTATCGGGCTTATTGCCTTAATAATTTATATTTAAAAAAATGATTATTACAATTATTATCAAGCATCAGAGCTGTATTCAACTATTATGTAAAAAAGGTAGATGTTTCTATCTTTATTAATACTTAAGATTCGATATCCATGGATTGTTTGTGTTTAAGTATCGGTAAAAGAAATATAGCTAAAAGTTAACTACGAGGATTCAAATGATAAATATGTGATTTATTTAATATTTGCTATAGAATCAACGTCATCATTTTACATCATCATTATCATCAATCATCTTACATAATTACGTAATAATTCCAGAAACAATATCATTTCATATATTTTTATATCGATAATAATTGATATAATTTCGTTATGATAATACATTATAATAGTACGTACGAGTAATATAGACCAATTAGATTGATTGGCTTTAAGTTTAGTTAGATAGATACTGCATAAACGAATTCTGAAGGTGGTACAGGTCCGGTAGCATCATTGCTACATCTATTTCTGTCTAATAACAGAAGGTGTAAGAAACACAAACTTATCCGAGGCGTTCCAACTCAGTCCTCAGTAGCAGCGCATCTGAAGCCGACCTTAGGGAAGACTAGTCTTGCTAAAGATGTAATCTTATCAGGATTTGGTCTCGGATGCCCATTAGCGGAGGGTACCACTTATCATCAGGTGGACTAAATGCTCGTTTGTTATCTTCGTATTATAAAAAAGAAAGCTTAGATATTGGAAATAGCCTTTAAGGAGTTCCATTATCGTGAGATCACGGCGCAGTGGGGGTTTCTGAGTCAGGGGGTGGTCCGCTATTAACATTGCACGCAGAGATCCCATTAACGTCTCCAACTGATTATGCACATAAACGGAAAGTTTATTAGCAAAAAGCTGCTATTTAATTGATTCAAGCGAACAAACGCTAGAAGACTATATAAATACTTGACGTGAATTTTCTCTTTGAGCATTTTAGTAGTGAATAGTTTAATGTATTGAAGTTATATATTTCAATTTATTTCTTATTTATTATGAGATTAATTACAAAACAATTGAACAATATTTTACGTAAGTGGGTTTAAATGAATGTACGAATAAATGAATGAAAAATAAGAGGAAGAAAGAAAAGGTACCTAACAAAAACATTTGATGCTTTAAAGATGTAGCAAATGTCTTATTCTTACCCGACTGCGTCAGAAGGAGGGTAATGTTTTTCGAGCGTATGTATGGTTGTATTTATGTATGTCAATTTTTTTTGGTATGGGCTGCAGCCCAAACGGCTTAACGGATTGTGACATATGACATATCATTGTAATCGTTTCAGGTTGTAATGATATGATGTAGCGTCTGCAAATGGGGCAAACGCACCCCTTTGACGGGTGGGGGGTGATGACGACTTTTTATTATGATGAAAATATGGGTTTAAATTAAAAGCTAGCAAATATGGCCATTACAAAATTGATAATATTTGATAACTACTATTTTATACAAACTCTTAAAAAGCTTTAAATTAATAAATAATTGAAAAACAAAGTATCCGACTGCAAATTGTAGTTTTAGCAGTAGGGTTTATTGTTTTTATAATAATTTCTTTAAGTCAAACAAAGCTTACTTTTTCTGCTATGATAAATGTGAAAGTTTGTATAAATGTATGACTGTTACTCAAACATTCCAGAACGGCTGAACGGATCTGGATGGAACTTGGCACAGATATAGATTAAAGTCTGAAATAATACAGAATACTACTACTTTTTATTCCGTAATGCCTCCGCATGGTTTTCTGGGGTTACATGGTTAAAACCGCGGGCATAGCTAGTGTTTTATAAGTAAGAACTAACTGTGCAGTCAAACTGTCATTATTGGATTAAGTAGAAGAAGACACTTGTATAATAAAAGATCTAAAAACGAATATACATGCGACTTTTTATACCGAAAACTAAGTTTTAACACCTAAGGAATATAAGTACATAAGTAGTTTGTGTGGTGTAGGTCAATAGTAGGGAATGATAATATTCCTCTTAACAATGATGATTTTGTCTAGATGCGTCTACGCCGAGCCAAGTTGCATTGTATAGGTATGTATGTGTGAATAGGATTTTGTGTACGTACATACACAAATACTACACATGAGCAACCTCCGGGTCCGTGCCAAGATGCCTTCCTTGCATACAAATGAACCAGAAACAATAAATATGTGATTGCCATTCGGAGTGACTCGTTTCGTCAGCTTTCCTTCGTGGATGTTCCTATATAATACATGTATAACTTTGCCAAAGTTGAGTATAAGATTTATGTCAAGAGAATGGCATATAATATATATTTATTTCAAGTAGATAATCTAAGTTATTTATGTTGAATTTTCAAAAATACATACTAGATTTAACAATGTTATCCATTGTAGATCCTGGTTAGAAATATATATACGTTAAAAATATTGTAAATACTTTCCATTTGATAGCCTTGTGTAAAACGGAATAATAAATTCTCTTTATGTTTTCTATAACTACACTTCAATGGTACGGTTCTTAGACTTGAAAATACCAATTTGAATATCACTTCCTCTTTTGGAAGTATTGGACACTATTACGTTTAATTAAGAGTAATTACTAAGTGTTTGGTATGAAAGCCTTAAACATCGGATGAGAGTGAGGCAACGCCTCAATTTCAAGGCGATCCAGCGGTTAGATCACTTCGCATACCTCACGTGTCACGTTTGGGACAACATCAATTGTTGCTCACCTTGTCAAATCTGAGGTGATTGTTTTAGTTTTAGGTATGCAATGTATGTAGGTGCATAGCAAAACTTTTCGTTATTAAATTGTAGTCAAGATTTAGGGTGGAAGATCTTCTTGTGGTTCGACTTCAGTCGCACCACGCCACGCCAACTTTACTTCTACTTTTCGTTATAACTAATATTTTTTGTAAATATTAATGTTATTCTGAGTGATGATCGAAAATGAGTTGAAGCCTTATGTCCTCGGTATGATTAAGCCGTGAGGGAATAGTAGCAAAATATTACTATCATGGAAAATTCTAAATAAAATTAACTAATTAACCGAAATATTGTATGATATCAATAAGTTCTATGAACATCCGTACAAATTCTTTCCAAATATCAATAATATTGGACGATATAAAAGCTTAAAATATATTAATAAATTCTATAAAGATTTCTAAACACATAATTAGGTATGTCAAAAAGAAATACATTTGGTTGGCTCCTACTAATAGTGTTTTTAAGATTCAGACATGATATATGAGGAAAATAATGAATAACTGGCAAGTTGATATCATTATTATATTATTCGATTCGATTTTTGAAGGTAATAGAACTCTTTGTGGTTCGACTCCAGAAGCACCACGGCCACATCTATTTCTGCCTAATAACAGCAGTGTTATGCGTTGTTGTGTTCTGGTCTGAAGGGTGTTTTAAGGGAGACATACTTATCTGAGGCATTCGATCTTAGTCCGCAGGGTTGGCAACGCATCTGTGGTTAACCTTAGGTGAGACTTTGATCTTACCTAGGGTTGAATACAGGTGTCCATGAGCGGCATTAGCCACTTATCATCAGGTGGGCTGCAGGCTCGTTTGCTACTTCCGTACTACATAAAAAAAATCGACATTTAATATTTAAATTTTAATTACCCCTTGTACATTTTTATTTTATTTATTGTTTTATTAGTATTTGTATGGCTTGCCATTTCGAAAACTAGTTGACCAATTATAAATGAAACCCTAATTAACTTACATTATGAAGTTGTCGTTGCATTATAAAAATATAATATAAAATACATTATACGCTAGAATTACCATCTCTGGTTACATTCGCTCTGAAATTTCAGTTTATCTAATGAACTAACTAAATAAATACTTTGCAATAATCTGTAATGCTCCATACAAAACTGATTACTTAATGAGTTAAGCCTAATTGTAAAATTTCCTGATAATTCGATCAATGAAGAGACGTGAGAAAATGTATTTACCCGACTGCGACAGTAGGAGGGTAATGTTTTTCGAGCGTATGTATGTATGTGTGTATGTTAGTATGTATGTCCATTTAGTTGGCACGCACTATTGCCCAAATGGCTTGGCGGATTACGACGTATGACATATCATTAAAATCGTCTCAGCTTAGAGAGTTACATAGGCTATATAATTACTTATAATAGGCTATATAATTATTAATATAAAATAATACTTGACTATTTTTACACAATCTCATATAAACGTAAAATTTCTTTTAAAGCAGTCGGGAATTTTTGTTTTAATATGTTTAACAATGTAACTAGTTTACTAGTAAGACATGATTAGCGATACTGGTGTAAAATGTAAAGAAATTATAATGAATACTACTAGGTAATATCTTCGCAGTTATCCGTTCCGTATCCGAGCAAACTCATGGTATCGTATAGACTTAATGCAGTGCAGATAGGCAGTTTTTTCGTTATTAACACATAATTTCTGGCTTCATACAAACCTACACCAGTGCGATCATTCGAAGTTATGTGTAAAAAATTAACATTTGTTTTAACGGAGAAGGTAATTATCGTAAGGAAACATCAACGACTAAGAATAATAAAAGAACAATCTCGAAGGTGTATGTAGTCTAACAATCCACACATCATCCTGAGAGGAGACTCGTGTCTAGCTTTAAACAGCTAAAGACTAACGAAAGAAGTATAATAATCCTATAATCTATATATAGCTATATGCCTTTGGAACTCCCTCCCTGTACCTATACGAAATACTCAGTCTCTATATTCTTTTAAAAATCTTGTTAAGTCCCATTATCTTCAACTCTAGCTCTGACTTCTTATTTCTGTTACATGTACTTACTCTTCTTTAATAAAAAATCGTTTATATTTCCTTTTCGTTTGTGCCGTCGTTCTCTTATTATTTCATTGTTATCTATAGTTTATTCCCTTAATTTGTTATTTTGCTAATCTACTCCTAAAATTAACTTATTGCACCTCAACTATTCTTATATATATTGTTACTTTAACTCCATACCTTAAGGTTGTCTGGAAGAAATCGCTCTTTAGCGATAAGGCCGCCTTTTGTACAGTTCTTTAAATTTGTATTTTTCTTTGTTGTTTTATTTTTAGTACAATAAAGAGTATTATTATTATTAATCCTGTGGTTTTGAGTCAGCCAGTTCCATAATTCCATTAGTAGTCTCATCGTAGTCATTGAAAGACTTTTTGAGTTTTTGAACATTGTTAGACTTTTTTATTTTTTTTAAGACATATAGTTGCTGTTTGGTGCTGAGTCTAAAGGTCAATTGGAACAAGAACTTCATTTGCGGAAGGGGGGATGGTTTTGGTCATTCTTGTTGGGTCTTTTTAATGCAGCTAGTATACTCTAGCTAGCTTTTAGGTCTCTTTTATATCTCAGCATGCTTATGGCATATGGTTGCAGCTTATGCTTTTATAAGCTGCAACCAAACGCCATATTTGAAAAACCCATGAACACCACCACCACACCATTACACTGGTATACCTTAGTTCCTTAGGAACACAATACTTGTACTTTTTAAGGCTGCGTTGATTTTAAAAAAGGGTACGTCGAAGAAAGTTAAGAAACTTTTATAGAACTCTATACTACTTACTATAAAATACTGATAGATCTTTAAATGTAATTAAATGCTCATCGCTTAAGCACCGATTTACTTAAAAAAACGTTCGTATGCATAAAACATTGTCCCGTGTCGTGTCGGCCTTGAAAAGCATCACTCCCTCTACTACCGTGGATGTCGTAGATTGTGGCTAAGCGACAAATCAAGAAGATGGGTTTCCTGTGTAACATCGACATCCACTGCGGTTATGAAAACCATGCCAGGCACGTTAAACGTATGCAAATACCCATTCGGGAATGCCTTTGTCCAGCAATAGACAGCTAAACGCTAATTCATGTGCATGCATGAAAAAGATAAATAAAATAAACAGGTAACATGAGGTAGCGAGTGCTAAGTTAGAAAACATAATATAGATCTCTACAAACTCTCCGTGTCTGCGGTGGCGACACCGCAACACCTATTACCGCCTTGCGTTTAGCAACAATGTTTGTACTCCTTAAGCCAGACATGCTCGGCTTAAAAATATACATTCAATGAATGAATTAAATTCAAAATTCAAATATTTCATTAAAATCCAATCAAAATATACTCTATCAAAAGTTATTACAATTTAAAATATATTTTTTTATTTTTTGAGCACAGGTAACACCGCGCGGCACAGCTAGTTTACAAATATTAAAAATAACGCAATAAAAGGTGTATACGGGTCCTCCTGTTATGTCGCAACTGTCGATCATGGAATTCTTCCCATCAAACCCAGACAGGAGTCCTTATATAAGCGTCTTTCCTCACCACATCCCAGAACACAACCAGTGCTTTACACTGCTGTTATATAGCAAAAATACATGTGGCGATGATACAATGTTGAACCTAGAAGAATACTAAAACTTACTCTATTTTATGTAGATTATAAAGGGGATTATATGGGAACTGATGGGGCCCTCATTTGTAAACATCGATTATTATGAAATACCTACAATTGTTGTGATACGGTGCTACGAACAGACCGTTGCCTAGTAACCATGGTAAAAACTGTAGTCGAGTTCCAGTCTTTCATTTAATACAATGATGACTAAACGGATTGAAATGTGCGAGCCAATGTTTCCTCCTTGAAGACTGTGATTCCGAGTGATATTCTGTGTTCCGAGACTCAAAACCTACGCGAATATAGTTACGGTACGTTTTCATTTTGGTATCGATATTTTCTTTTTCAAACTAAGCAGCACGTTTCATCGTTTTCATAATAAATGGTAGTAATTAAATTTGTAAAAAATTGTTGAAAATTACTCATAAATCATTGCGCAAACCTAAGATTTTAAAGTCTTCTATCTAATCCTATCCTAATCTTTAGTATTTTAATGTGACATGAAACACATTTCATTTATCTCTCGAATCTGTCGCACGCTTTTTATCTTATAAGAAAATCATTTATCTATTCGTATATTGTGATTATTACGTCTTTACATCAAGGCATCTGTCAAAGATAGACATTAAGAATAGATTTAAGTATGATTGTGTAGTCAACTAGATTTTATAAGGTACAATGGTGTTGACAACTACGTTTAGTAACCAAACCCAAAAAAAATAGAGATTAAAAAAATACGTCATTAATATGAGCTAAGCAATTTCACATAAATTATATCAATGGTTTCTAATGAAAACTACGATAGGTAATCTGTATATTAAAGAGTTAATACGACCGTAAGAAGTGTAAGGACTATATTATATTTAATCGGGTGTACTGTCAAATAGTATATAGTATGAGAATTAAGGCATTACTCAACGTACAGCAAAGGAGATTTTGTTGTAACCTTCATCTTTAAAGCCAAGATACATATTTATCACCCTCGTGCTAACAAAATATCTTTTTTTATTCAAATAGATACCTAGAATGCATTTATTTTATGCCTGCCTGCAGCAGGCACTCCGTTAACTCTAAAGTATGTAATTCATAATGATGATGTACGATGACTGTTAGAGAATTTGTTTCGCAATGACCACCTGAAAAACGAATTGATTTGCATTTTAAATTAATATTTTTCAGTAACATTTTGACATACATAATAACTAATATAAAATTCAACTGATCTTTTAGCACACTTGTATCTTAGACTAGTCTTTGTATCATTGTTAAGTCATAGTAGTGTTAAGTCGTAGAATTAATATATATAATAATTTTACCACCGCCACGCGTACATATTTCTAGCGCGAGGCAGTTCTTATGCTTAACTTGAAGGGTGGCAAAAGGTGAATTTCTATATGAGGCGACCATCTTAGTCCTCGGGAGTAGCAACGCATCTGTGATCGACTTCATATAGAACCCTTGTTCCATATGAAGTTGCTTACAGATGTCCATGGGTGGCAGTAACCACTTACTATCATATGCACTGCATGTTCGTTTGCTACTTCAGTTTGATAAAAAAAAAACATAGCGATATCCGAGCTCTAGTTTTAAACTTTAAACTGTCATGTGCATGCATTACTGGTTCGCTTACAAATTATCCTTTGAAGAGACAGCGTCGTGTTATGGGTGTTAGCAGCCGTGTTCATAAGCAATGGAAAGGTTCCGTAATAAATGTTAAAAATTAATCAAATATTTACATTATTTAATTGACATTGCCATTGTGGAGTACGTCTCCATTTAGCATGAGATAAATATAGTGGTCTAATGTTTATAAATAAACGTTTTTGTTCGAATAGAATTAAAATATTTTTTTTATTTTTAGATAGGTACTTCAAATTTTCTATAATACTCGGTTAGCTACTACTTCGGTTGTACACCCAAAAAAAATAGAGATATTTTATAAAATATTAAGTAAAATACACAGAAGATCAATTCGATCGATTTGATAAGAAATATCATTTTAAGCTAAATTTGTGATATTGCCAAGTTACGTGAAATGTTATGAGTTACGTGACGTATTGTAAATAAATGATAACTGTACCTAACGGTTAATCTATGCCGTCAAGAGTTATCCATAATGTCTTTAATATGTGTAAATGTACCATTTCATTATAAATACATAATGCAATAACCTTATACAATTTTACTCTGTACGGTATTTTCTCAGAATATTATATTTAACGTAGAGAAGGTGGGAGATTGTGGGCGGTATTCTTCTCTCAGCTCTTCATCCATAGCGGATTCCGGAATAAGATTCAGTATTTAATCACAATATGCAAGAACGATAAAGACGGACACCATAATTATGTACCAAAGCATTGCTAACCAGATTTAGAATACATGTAGATGTATGTACATACATAGAATTAAAAGGTAAATGGATATCTTATTTAACTATGGATAAACTCCCTTCATTCTAAGAGGAGACCCTTGTCCAGCAGTGGAACAGTAAGGGGTGTTCAACAAGCTTAATTTACATGGTGTTGGTGCTTTCGTAAGTCGCAAGTCAATGGATAACTTTTTGGAACGCAACAAAGTCGGACGTAGGTTGGCTACACAAGTGTTGACCGTGGTATTTGTCTCCGAAGGTGCCCGCTGACCACTCCACGGTTGCTTTTCTTAACAGTGTTGCCTCCACCGTGCCCGAATACTCAATTAAGATTTGACATTCCGTTTTTCAATCTCCGAAATTTTGCCAGGGATCCCTAAAATGCTTCTGTTTCAGATCAACTTTTTTACTGCGAAAATACTTCGCAGTGTTTGAAACTTTTGTGAACCGTCAACTATGTTTTATTGAGCTGTGCGTCTCAAAGTCAAATATTTCAGGAGAATTGAAATTACAGTAAAAGAGAAAGTTCGAGTTTTTGAAATGAATGCCAAAAGAATATTTGTAAAGTTGTTTGAAACGTATTTTACACCTCGTTAAGGTTAAATATAAACTGTAATGGAACTTCGTAATTGCTTTGAAACAATATGGTATTTAGGGGCAACGCTACCCATTTTGATTTTTATTCATAATACTTATGTATAGCATGAAATACTTATGTATGTATGAAAAAGAAAATTGATAAAATCATTTTGTTATAGAATGACTCAATCTTTGCATGAAATAAGTAAAACGAATTATGATTTACAACGAAATGTTTATGAGCACTTAAGATTTTATATAGCGGAATCATGATTTACTAACAACTTTACATTCGGAGAATGATATAATGCTGTTTAAGTATGAAGAACGAACATGAAGTTAATTTTTTTGTTGTTGTTTTTATTTATTATTTGATCACTGGTTGATCATTAATATAATTGTTAATATTATATTTCTGATTTTTTTTGTATTAAATCTTTATAATAACATAAACATTACGAGTGTAACTGAGAACACTTTATAAACATAGCTTTTTTTAAACCAATTACAACTCTATATTACCTTGATTTATATTTATTTAATAAAAGTTAAACTCACTGAGTTGTTTTATACTCAAAGTAGTGAGTATGTATGTACGTCGGTACGCGATTGTAATGAAAGTGTAGTAGCCGACCGGTGAGTCATCCTCCGTACTATGCAGCAAAAGAGGTTTGGAGCGAATTTCCATTTTTTATTAGTTCCACTCTACCTGCGCTATGTTAACTAACTGCTTTTTACATTATTTCTACTTGCAAGTGTGTTTAAGTAATTTCTGGGCTAAATTTATCACGAAATTAGTATTAGATATACGATGTATTTTATACGTTAGTGAAAAGATCTACCTCTACACTTGTATGTAAAAGTAATATAAAATAATTCTTAATAATTAGTAATACACTTAGTTGTGATAAATAACTTATAGTTATGGCGCGGTGAATGGATAGTTGTCTTACCGACCGTTAAAAGGATACGTACATAATATGTATGTATGTTTTAAAACAAATACATCTTAATAAAAGTTATCAAAACATCTGTTGTTAGCGAATTGCAACGAAAATAACTATCAAATCGTTTATCCCAAATTTCTAGAAGTTAAAAGTTCTACAATGTTCCTAATCGGGAACAAAGTTAATATATGTTATGCTGTATTTATTGAATATATCAAGTTTAGCTGATGGTTTAAAACGAGCGTGTAACATTTATCCGTCTTGCGACAGGTATCACCAAATCACTTTACTGAAATTCTGCGAATTTGATCTATTTTACTACAGGACTTTAGAATGTCATGAGATTGTATTGAAAGACATCTTCTTCACACATCATTTCTTCTGCTTTATACTGTGTTTTGTTACAAAACGCTTGTACTTTTCCATATAATTGGCAAATTGATAAATATACGAGATATCGTAAATAAAAATCATTTTTACTCAAATAAACTATACACTGATTAAAAATTATATAAAGATGACACTCGAGTAATAAATAATAAATATTCTTATAACTAAATAACTTTTAGTGGGTAAACTGCACCAAAGAAAGGGCCTTTATTGCAGCAAGTATAGCGATTCAGAAGAGCGTTGAACGTAGACAAATATTAGTTTTGTACCTGCTCTACACCTGCTGTGCGTGAGGGCGACCGTCCGACGGTGAGTCACCACTAGCTCGCCTCGTAAATCAAGTGTAAATTTTTCTATATTGCCTCATTTTGTACAATGACACAAATGAGACTTTGTATAGCGCCTGGTAGATCGTAAAGACATATTTGCACAGTGATTCTTGGAAGTACGCATATAAGTACTATTTGTCAAACAACAATGCTAATTAAGTTATAGCAATAATTAATCGTTAATTAACGTTTCCAGGTAAATCTGCGTTATTATACCATTATATTACTTATTAAGTAAGTATACGGAGTTTTGGATACTTTGATATTGTTGAAAAGATTATTTTTGAGCATTATTCATTCATTTGTAGTTATTTTTAGGTTATTTCAATCTTCACTTTACTAACGGTATGGTTATATACTCGTAGACTTTCATCTTATCCAGATATATACTTGTTTATGTAAAACAAGTTGAATCGATACCTATTATCGATATCGATATAAAATTTAACGTTCACGTGATGCTTATAATCCCAAATACATATGCTGCTTAGATTGAATAATAACACAACTTAAAATTGCTTTTACAGAATATTTAGGACGAATTTAAACAATGCTTCTTGTTTTTTTTTTTTTAATTAAATCAAGTTAAATTTTTTTAAAAAACGTTAAAGAGACATTGACCACGGTGTAGTTAGAGCACAAAGTTTTCAATTCTGGACCTTTTATGGATAAAACGTAGGTATATTTAAGTTAAAATTAATGAATTCTAAATTGTGTAGTTATTCATGCAAAGCAACGATATATGATTTTTTTCGTTACAGTTTAGTTGGCCATTGTCGGATACTTTAATATAGTCATACGTGCATGACGTTTTTCGTAGTAATTAGTTTTACAGTATTCCAGTCCATTTTTTTACGCGTGTGATTAATTTGGCTGGCGGACCGTTAAAATTTTCCAGGTATACTTAATGTATTATATTCGATAATGTATTATATATGTAGGAAAGGTATAACACCTTTCCTAACTAAAAAAAATAATCATTAGTTAATCTTATCACTTCATTGTTGTCGTATAAACTTGGTTTTTCATGCACCTTCAAGGCTTTATGGATGTTGTTTAGTCGATATGATATTGATGGAGTATATGTAAACCTCTAATTTTTCGGAGAGTCGCTTCTAGTGATGACATTTTTAAAAGGTTTATTAAAATTAAGGTTTAAGCATAAGAATTAGTTTGATAAAACTTTTTTTAGTTCTTGTGGTGATGCCATATCTCTTTCAGCCACTTAAAAGTAGTGTACCGAGCTTGTGTTTTGATTTTAAGTGTGTAGTAGGAAAAATATACTCAGAACTGTCAGATGTCCATAGCCGGCGGTTCTTACTACTTACTACTTGCTTGCTTACGTACTTATTGCCGCCTAGATAGTGCACCTTAGTTAGTTTTATCAGACTGAAGTAACAAACTAGCATGTGGACTATATGCTCGGTTACCTGATGGCAAGTGACGGACATCTATAAGCAAATTCGTATAGAACAGGGGTTCCACCTGAAGTCATATAGAACAGAGGTGATATTCGAAGTCGATCAGAAATGCGCTGCTACTCCCGAGAACTAAGATGGTCACCTCATAATTATATGTATAAATGTCCCGGCAATCACACCTTTCCATCAAAAGGTACGAACTGCTTGACGCTAGAAATAGGTATGGCGATGGTACCTCCACGGTCAAACTACACTGGTTTCCCACACCTAGGACAAAGTTTACGTTGACCTTGTATAACCTTTCCGTTCCAGACCAGACAATGTCACGACTCGCTTGCTTACTCGCGTTAGCTGGCGCAGCTACAGCTCAGCTGACGCTGGACGGCATCAAGTGTGGCCAGCTGACCTGCAAATTGGAGGAGTACTGCTCGACGGAGACGAACCGATGCGCGCCCTGCGACACTGTGTGCAACAAGACAGACCATAACTATGACTCTGGGTTATGCGTCAAGGAGTGCCAAAGTGAGTATTTGTTTAGACCAGTGATTCCATAGTGGTCCAAGTGTCCTTGTCAAGTCTTGACAGTCTTGAAGACTTGACAGGGGTTTACGTTGACGTGACAAAAAATTTCGGGTGCACACGAGAGTCCACGAAAATTTATCTTCCTTGAATAGTGAAGAACTAAAATGTTAGTTTGACTTCACCTATCAATGTAGGCCACCGCTGCCGCCACCTTTTTTTGTTCGGTCTTCAAATCTTAGACACGCCGGTGTCATAAAGTAGTTATATTTGGTGACTTTTTTTTTTTGTCGTCAAGTCGTAGTCACCGGTGTCAAAGACTACTTAGATTGATCGATGTAAAAGACTAGATGAATCGAGTTTTGGGAATATGATAGAAATGTAACTGTAGGTTGTCCACCTAAACCAGATATATTTTGAAAATGGTCTATGAGCAAAAATGTTTGGGACCCTCTGACTTAAACATTTTGAATGTTCTTACAATAATAATTTCTGACTATTAGTTAAAAACTTAAATTTGACATTCTCGTGAGCACTTTTGTGAAGTATAAAAAAATTAATATAATTAAATAGGTTTGAACAAGATATAGTTGAAAATTTTTGAGCTATATCACTTTTTCAAAAACCGAATAACATAACTTTGTAATTCATACAAACACTATGAAAAACAAACGTATATAGGTAGATGGAAAACTGTTCAACTTTATTTATTATGATATAACTTTATTAATGATAATGCGATATAACGATATTAATGATAAGGGTTCCGTAACCCTTCGCCTGCGAGTCCGGCTCGCACTTAGCCGGTTTTTATTAAATTAATGTACCTATGTGTACATGCAGTGATGTCACTGCGTTGATCGATAGCATCCGGAAGTAGTTACATAGTATAGGGACACCATAATGATGACATTGGAACTCACGTCAAACAGTTACAATTAAACCTATATTACATTGGGTAGAGTAGATCAATGTTTATAATACGGTCACGAAACATTCGCTTAGGCAAGCGTCATGTTGAGTGAAAACCAGAAAATTTCGATACATGGTGCAGCAAAACTTCGTGGTCATATAAGATCGGACACATATGAGTACGTTTGGGTACGCTCAACGCTTGCACCAAATGAATGACGCTTATTATATACTTCCTGGCCCTCAGATTAGTGTCATAGTGGGAAAAAATGTTTCGAATGACTGATGGAGCGTTTCTTAGACAGGGAAAATGAATCAAGGTATTTTCCACACACCTTAATCATGATTATTATCGATGATTTTAAGTAAGCATATAAAACATTGCATGACTCATGCCAGATTAATCTCTTATTTATTGCGTCAGATTTTTTTAATATTACAAAAATAGTGGCCATTATAATGAAAATGGATATTACCGCCACCTATACAAATGTTACCTTTATTTCAAGCCGGAACCAACCACTTATCTTACAATGTCTTTGATTTAATACATATTTTTAAATATTTTAATTGTTTGATTTCATATAGACCGATTCAAACAAAGTTTAAACCTCTATTTGCCCCACTTAGGGGTGGACTATCAAAGTCACTTTTCTTAGTAATATTTTGTAACATAAGTAATTAAGGCCCTGCGATGATTATCGTGTATTAGTGTTAGTGCGTATCTGTATTAGTGTTAGTGAGTATTTTTTCATTTTTTTTAGTATGATATAGGCGTGGTGGTAACGTCGCTATACATACCATTAAGATATTATAGAAACTTCAATCTAGTTTACATGTTATAACAGCAGATTAAACGCTGCGTTCTGGTTTGACGGGTACGTTAAAGAGAGAGGCTTAAACGGGGAATTTCAAAGATCCTCAGAGGCAATACATCTGTGACTGACGTTTATAACAATTCAAATTCTACCTGGTACTCATGAGTGGCAGTGGTCACTAGCTATCAAATTATAGATTTATATATTAAAGGACGAGAGAAATGAATTAAATTATTTAATTCCCAAAATATTGATGTTTTTCGACTCTATGGAAACCTGCGTACCACTGTAAATAGTTACGGAGATGACTAATATTTATCTACATACAATAATAATGAAGGCCTCCAGCGAACACACTCAACTATCAACTTAGTTGCGTAAGACATTAAGTTATTTATTGTTCTCCAATAACAACCCGAACAACCAGTTTCGTGACCGCAAACCGCCTACAATGTTTTCTCTCTTCTGTGCATACGTTTGTCCCTTTCATTGTCGACTCAAGAATGTCCAGGTTTCAGGTCAAGCGACTCCACCAACACTTCATATAAGCTTAATGCTATTAATTGATATTATTATAAGGATATGATAACTTTTACTGCTTTCATGAATTTAAATGGTCTTGTTTGAAATTAGATGAATTATTGCGTAAGTCGTGTTAATCACGATTTACGCAATAATTCATCTAATTTCATTAACTTCATTCATATATAGGTACATATATATTCATATTTTTAACAGTTATGAGAGTATTCATAATTAATTGATCTTAGTTACCTTTGAGTAAGAAATACGGTTACTACCGGTAAATTAATATTTATTTAGTAGATTTAATAGATGTCTACTCGTTTGGTTGACATTTCTGGTGACCCAAGAGCTGGCATTCATCACTTAACGAATTGGTATAGCAATTCAAAGAGGAAATGCAGCCAGTACTATTTTATTGTATGGAAGTAGCAAACGTAAGTAATGGAAGTAGTAAGTGGCTACTGCCACCAATGGACATCTGTTATCAACACGAGGTAAGATGAAGGTCTCACCTAAGGCTAGCCACAGATACGTGACTACCCCTGAGGACTAAGACGAAATGCCTCGAAAAGGTATGTCGCCCTTACCACACCCTTCAGACCAGAACACAACACTTAACATTAGAATAAGATACATATAAATGTAGGATTGTAGGTAAATTAGTACTTACTATTTTCTGTTTTGTAAATAATAATAAAATAATTTGTACATAAAAGTGCGTACCCGTTTATGTAAGGGTAAACGAAAAATTCTGATATTGCTGCTAAACCACTTGTGAACAAAGTGAGTACCAATAGGTTATGTTAGTGGGATCACAGTCACCGGGTCATTGGTAAGGGTTGCAACAATGGTCGCTCGATATGGTCTGCTGCGTCGGACAGGTACCGAACGCTACATGCGTGACTGTTGCACACTGCAAACGTCTACCTGTAAACAAAACTCATAAAGCCTGTAAGTGTGTGCACTACCACAGACAAATAAAATAAAATGTCCGACAGTTTGCATGTGTTGGTAAAAATGTAAGTGTGCGCGCGTGTGAGTGTGAGACTCTTGTGTGAGTAACTTTAAATATGTGTGTAACAGTTACAGGTGGATCCTTGTTTATAAATACTTCTCTTTCGTTTGCATGCGTTATGTAAGAATTATAGTATGTATTTTAAATACTAGTTTTAGAAAATATTTACTATCAATTTTGAAGGTTATAATTGGAGATCGAATGAGAACATAACAAAATTAAAAAAGCGTCTTTTCCAGGAGTATTTTGATGTAATTTCTAGGTTCGATTTGAATTTGTGTTTTCATATATCACCTATTCAACAATTTATTCTAACAATTTATTTGAAAATTCAAAGCTAAATGACAATACAGAGCTAGGTATGTTGGGGCCGATTAAGTCAGCTAACGGTGACATGATAGTGGTCACGTTTTGAAAGGTTTTAAACCAACGTATAATGGAATAAGCACATTTTAGTGCTACGTAAAGTTGAAATAATATCTTATTGAATTCGAATACCAAGCTGGTAATTGATATATAATGTTCTTTGTCGGTTTATCAATCCTCCGAAATAAGACAGTAACGATAAATTACGAAACATATTTGAAAAGTAATTTGTATAGAGACCAGGGAGTTCTTCTCAATTTGTAAACCAAATATTTAAAAACTACCAACCACAAACCTAATAAAAATACTTGTAAATCAAATCCACGTCTAAATACGAGGTATTAGAATGAGCTCAGAAATACTACAGATGAGTTTTCGGTTTATCAGAATAAATTAATATAAATTGCAAACCGAATATTATTATGTTGTCTCCAGTAATTATCTTTAGACACTTAGACATTAATCCGCCTGTGGAATGTTATTCGCGATCTTTCCATTTATATGATCTCCCATAAATAACTTCTTAATTATTTCTATGTTCATGTTTTATTGTTCAACTATTTTTATAAAATAAGTCCAAAGTAAACGTATTTATACATGATAATACATATTATTTACTACATGTAAATTATTGAAATTGGTTTTTACAGGCACACACCATACGTTGTTGATGCTCCTAGTTTATTATTTACGTAGATTCTTAAATAGTGTTCATTTACGTACTAATTCCACTTGTATTGACAGACAAGTTATGTTACTGTGTAGGTAGAGATTTGTTGTAGTGGGTAGCCACCCTTACCGAGCCTTTGCTGACAGGCTAAATCAAATGATTGATGGGAGCCATAACAAAAACTCTACGGTGCGTTGCTACCGGTGTGACGTTGCAGTACAAATTGGTCTGGCCTGGAGATTTATCTGTACCGATATTCGTTTAAGAGCGCTATCGGTAATAAATATAGTTTGGGGGACGATAGCTTTGTAAGCGACGAAAATAATCAAACATAAACAATATTTTATGATTCTTTTTTTACGGTCATAAATAAATATATATTTCAAAATTATAAGAAGCGTAAGGCGAAGAATAAGGCGTTTCAAGTTCTCAGAGGTAGTAATATGATAATTATGATGCTTAGCTCACTTGAATACTTTTGTATTATTTAAAAATTAAGTTAATAACCATAATTAGACGACACATGCATCCTTACACTAAGAAATAAAGTCCGCGTGTCGGTCGCATATATTTGCAAATAAAAATTTACTTGAACTACTAACAATATTTAACAAAAGACTTGGTATGATTTTTAACTTTTGTCTGTCTGTTTATCCTATCAAACCAAAATTAGTGAATTTAATTTAAATGTTTTGTAAGATCTTGTTTATATCTTTAGGTAACGTTTTGCTTTATTTCATTTATATCTATATCTATTGGAAGGTTGTAGTTGTAGGTTGTAGTGTAGTTGTAGTTCGTACTAGTGTAGTTCGACCGGGACGGTACCAGCACCGGT
>MOOZ01000122.1:1589191-1617250 GCA_002930495.1 Cecropterus lyciades | reverse complement strand
GAGGAATAAATGATCTTTAACCGTTAAATGCCGGAGCGGTCACCGGTCTGATACGCAGTGGGTCCCGGGTTCGATCCCCGGCCAGACAGAAATTTGAATGATGAATTTAGATTTTTGTTCTGGGACTGGGTGCTTGTGTATTTGTCTTTGTGTGTCCATGGCACCCACGACACAGGAGAAATTACTATTGTGGGGCCATGAGTGTCGAAAGCGTGTCTTTTTTATCTTGTTACCTTTAGTGATAAAAGAGGATAGAACGAGTATTGTTCGGGGAAGTTCCACCGCCATACCTGTTTTTAGCGAAGTAGTTCTGAGTGTCGTTGGCAGGTTATGATACCCAGTGACTTATGTATGAGGCAACCACCGGCTCACTCATACTGGATACATGGCGGCGACCTTTTTAAATCTCCGGGAGTAGCAACGCATCTGTGATCGATAGCAGATGTCTATGGGCGGCAATAACCACTTACCATCGGTTTGCATGCTGGTTTGCTACTTCAATATGACAAAAAAATAAAAGATACCATTTTAGTTCCAAGGTGTGGCAATGCATCTGTGATCAGATCTAGGTAGAACCCTTATTACATTGAGTTGGTTACCGTTGACCGTGGCATACAGTGACACAACAATCGAGCTAGGTGCTTCATTGCTACTAAATCGTATAAAAGAAGTAAGAAGTGTTTTAATAATACGAGTATAAACATTTTTTGTTTCAGCCTATTTATTCGACTTGAGATATGTGCGGAAATCTGAAGAGACTCGACCACCCGCTGATATCAGCAGTAAGCATAATTTATGTATTCAAAAAATGTACTTTTAGGCATTACATTACATGTATAAATCTAATGTATATCTAATATAATGACATAACGTGAAGCCGTTGAATCGTAAAAGAGACGATTCAGTTCAAGGAAGGCCTTGTCCAGCTTCTTCACGGCTCTGTGGAAGGTTATTGGTGTCATATAGCTTGTCCAGGCCAATTGGCATATCCAAACAATTATTTTATACACTGTGAAATTAGCCAGCATTCTGTTCACTGCCACATAATGCAGTTTGCTTACAAGTTCATACATCTAGTAATAGAGGTAATGTAAGGATATAGTTGTTTTAGCAACTAGATACCAGTGATACCACGTAACACAAACAGGTAAAATATCGTGATAGTCAATAGATGTAGTGTGTAACTATGTTTGTATAAGCGCATAAGCTGTATATAGTGGGAAAAGCAATAAGTAAGGTATAAGTTAAGTAAGCGATCAGGGTTTTTGTTCACATATCCTTTTTATGTTTTTGCGAGTGCGACAGACTTACAAAACTGAAATAGCTTGCGAGTATGCTGCCCTTCACGGCTCAACATAGAAATGTGTAACTACTTCCACATAGAACATTACTAAATTAAGTCGATTATACATACGTTACTAGTTGTGAGAATTAAGTGTGACGATGGTCCCAAACCGGACAAATCATATTGGTCCTACGATCTTTTAACTTATCTAGACGTTTAAACAATTATGTAGACTCTCCACATAACTGATAAACGCTAAACGTTTAGATTTATTTTTAGATATGTGGTCACCCAAGTCCATCTGTTGACGGAGATGCTTACTCAGTTATGACAAAACATGCTGGAGCTATCAAGCTGTGCTTTATATTAGAAACTATTATTTAACGGCTTGCCTAGTTTGAATGTATATGGAATTAATTTTGGTATTCGAGTAGACAAAGTGGATAGCATGGTTCTCTTCAAGTAAGATTGCCATTCTTACACATTGGTTTAATAATTTTATTGTTGATTTTAATTTGTGTTTTTTTATTTCATTCGTTTAATTTATTTTATGAAATAATTTACTAAGAATATTTAATTATTAACTGAGAACCAATGGGTAAGAAAGGTCAACGGAGATCCATGGTCCAGGTGTGGCGACCACGTTTATTCAAAAGGAGCACAGGTCGCCCCCCACCCAGGTGGGCCAATGACGTGAAAAAGACAGCGGGAAACCGGTGGATTCAGAAGGCACAGGACCGGTTGGTGCCATTCAGGGGAGGCCTAAGTTTAGTGGACCTCGAAGGGCTGATGGATGGATTTAATTATTAAGGCAAATAACTTATACAAGTCTGCGATTTAACTGCCTTATATCTGTTGTTTTCTTCTGTTTTAAAGGTGTATAAAGTCAGTTACACGAGTACTTACGAGTGGTTTAAAATTAATTCTTTAGAGTAGTAAAGATAACGTGACTGTCCTCAGGAAGAATTATAATCTGACTTGGGGTTGATTGTAGTTATCACTAACCATCGGGTGGTCTGTATACATATTGTCTCTTTAAGATTAAAAATTGATTTTACTCTGCCTGCAATATTGTAGAATATTTTTTACACAAACTGTCTAGTAAAATTTGACATTAGCGAAGCTTCGCAAAGCCACATTTTTTATTTAATATTGCACTTTTGACATATTTACTTATTGATATCAATGCATTGTGTTTTTATATTTTTTTGTTTGCGAAATTTGCACTATCTGCGTTTGCGAATTGAAAACACGTTTTAAGTTTATTATTCCGTGAATTTAAAGGTACCTACTTAAAATTTTGAATATATGTTTCGTAACTTAAAATAATTAACACGTTCTATTGAAAATTGAATTAAATAATTTTTTCCAACAGATTTTCTTCTCAAACAGCGCTTTGTTCTCCGTACATCTCATAATACAATCCATATAATGTTGATAAATAAAGACGAAAGAGTAGTGAATACACGCTTGTGTATTTTTATACGCCCGACGTTGTTCATCGAAGCTAGCGTGCTTCCGAGTAAAGCCTTGCCTGAAAACGCTATTATCCTGCGAATATCCGTTTACTTTTAGCATCATCTCTTCGTTCCTTTTTATACCAATACGACGTTGTTATTGATAAGTGCTCGATATTATGCGCTGTTTGGAATACACACCAATTTTAATATGCTGAGCTGGTTTATATTTCCTTGTTATAATATTTCTCATGACGTAATATACTATCATTATACTATGTTTTACTTGTTTCAACAATGATAGAGGACTTGTTTTTTATATTTACAACGAAATAATTGAATGAATTAGTTTTTTAAATATTATGGACGTAGCAAACGAGCATGCAGCTCACCTGATGGTAAGAGGTTACTGCTGCCCATGGACATCCGTACCTGACAATCCTAGGTAAGATCAAAGTCTCACCTAAGGTTAGCCACAGATGCGTTGCTACCCCTGAGGACTAAGGTGGAATGCCTCGGAAAAGTATTACCACACCCTTCAGACCAGAGTACAACAGCGCATAACTCTGCTGTTATTAGGCAGAAATAGATGTGGTGGCTGCTTCGGGAGTCGAACCACAAAGAGTATTACCACCTTCAGTCACAGTATATTAGTACAATTATGTATTCTATATTAGTTATTCTATATTAGTACCATTATGATTGTACTAAATTTTGTTAAATATATTTGAAATAATATGGTTTTGAATCATTCTAATATCTAACAGCAATACCTAGTATAGTAGACCGTAACCTCTATTATCTAGGACTATCAATTCAAAGGCCCGGATTCAAATCCCAGTTCGATTTCTGATCTTTCGATGTGATCTACGCGAGCAAGTTATTTACTCGCTGTAAAGGAATGTTATTATCGATTATTTTGTATCATTAATTTAATTGTACTTCTGTCATTTTATATTACTTAAATTGAAGATAATCTGCATAGAGAAGTAGTCATGATATCGTCGTCTTGATGATTTCGGGTCGATTAGTCACCTAATTATATATCTAATTCAGATATTAATGAACCATATGTGATGCCAAGTCACCCACTTTATTTTGAAATTGGACATGTGTTCTAGATTTTATCTTTTATTTACGTCCAACCTAGGCTAAGGTTGGAATACCGAATATAACTCAGTAATCCCTTCTAAAGCAGAACTCAGCAGTACCGGACAATAAGATCTATACCTGCCACGGTGGCTATATGTTTTTCTTCCCATGATTCAGTTATTTAGAGTTAATTGTTTGCGAAGGTGTGCAGCGACAAGCGCAAACCGCTCTGATCGTGAGTGGCGTCGCGGTGGCTGTCCTGGTGCTCTTCATCATCATAATTTGCCGGGGGAAGCTCTCCTGGAGATATTTCAAGCAAAAGTTCCAGCCAGCTAAGGTAAATAATTTCCATAGTATTATTAACAGAAACAGGCTAATTCTAATGAAACAAGTGAAGGTCGCTAACAGACTAGTTAGTTCAAAAGTGTGCATAGACAATCATACATTTTTTTTAAAACTAACATTGCACCATAAATATACGTATAGTGTCTACATTGCACAAGAGATGGCGCTACTAGTAGGAGAATACAATTAAGAAATACTTTTGTTATTTTTGATACATCATTATAACACTAATTTTAAGTTATGTCACAGGAAATATGTAGAGAGTGGTAACTTCTGCGATGGCATGCGTACTGCTGCCATTATTTGTCTCCCACACGCGTAAGGATTGTTAAAAAATCTTTCAATAAAAAAAATGTTTTCAAAATTATAGTCTTAACGTAGCTCAGCCCCAGGCTAAACGTGATGGAATATCCCTACCCATTTTGAGAAGCGAGTCGTGCCCAGTTGTGGTATACTGTACTCAGCATCGTTGGCGTGACAAAAAAGATAATAAAATCTTTTTTGTCATGCCAACGATTCTGAGGTTACTGACCTATCTTTAATTGAAAATGTCTCACTTATGCTTGTTAGTTACCTACTAGTATTGATACCGTGATATATCCTAAGTTAACATAAGCATAACTTAGGATATATCACGGTATCAATACTATTCACTGTGCTTATTCATGCTGAATACTGGATTATACTGTATACATTTTAGCAGGCTTAATCTCATTTTTTTAACTTTGTTGTAGTATTTACTTCCCAGTATTAGTCGTTTGATTTGTATACGTACATATCTGCACGCTTTTCATATTATTTAATAATGAATTTTTCATTAGTATCCATTGCAAAATACATTTTTTTTATGTCAAGTTAATCATTTTGCACTATCCCGTATGTTTAAAACTATTCCTAACAAGTCGGCCTTTCAATATTGCTATTCATCTATATTTCTATGTGGTATAAAATCGTACATGTAAGTTCATACATACTCTACGTATACGGATAGAAGATTCAGAGTATTTTTTTCTGAATTAACAATAAATAGGAATTAATTAGTTGTTATTAAGATGGTCCCTAACACAATTGAATATTAAGAGTTAATTGCCCCTTTGTTTTGAGAGATTGTTTTCGTGGAAAGTACGCAGCATCGTTAGATTTTTTGATGAACCGCAGATAAGATTAAGATCTTACCTGAGGTCGACCACAGGTACGTTGCTACCCTTGATGACTAAGTTAGAACGCCTCGGATAATTATGTATTCTTTACTACAACTTTGATAACAGAATATACAAGAATTTAATACTGGTACTATTAAAATGAAATAGATGTGAGGATAGTGCCGCCGGCGTCAAACTCAGACGGGTTTTACTACCTTTAATTTGGATTATTATAGTAAACTGTTTAACGAGGATAATCACTTACATGCGAATTTATTAGGAAGAATATTTAACTATAGTAATGTTGCCTTGGATCGCTAGTTGCTAATCTAATGTATTCAACGTCTGTCTTAATTAGTACATAATAGGAACTCGCTGCCTTAGTAATGTGCCTTGAGGAAGGTAAGATTTTATGCAGCAGAACGTAAATTATTATTACATCGTTTAACTAAAAGGTAAAGAATTTTTTTATAAGATTGAAGTAGAAAAAGAGCATATAAACCATTTGATTGTTAGTGGAAACTGCCGTCTATGGAAAGTAACTAACTCCATATGGATCACAGGTTGTTGTCACTCCTGAGGAATAAAATAGTCTCCTCATATGTATGTATGTTGCTAAAGAAGTACCTAATTTTATTTTTTATTTTACCACAAAGAAATATGAAAATCCCCTAAATACAGCGAGTAACATAATGTGGTTGCAGTAAAATATTATCAATAATTATATTTTAACTAGGGAATCGTAATTACGTTTACTACTTATATTACAACTTAATTATCCAATAATGATATTTCACATTAAAATTGTAATGGAAATTAAACACGCGGTATAGACGACACGCATGACTAACGGTTAGGTTTTCAATTAGTCTCAGAAGTTTGGGTATATTAGCGCGCATTAGACACCAATTTTCTTTGATTACAGATTGGTTGTACCTGTCCATGGAATACAGCGGTCGCTTAAACTGCGGTGAACTACATTATGTAAACCGCAATATGTATATTATTTACACGGTGCTTAATCGTATTTTCAGAATCGCGTGAAGCAATACCCCACGGACCTGACACATCACAACCCTCACGCAGAAATGCCAAAACCGAAACACGAGTTGAAGCTGGAGATAAAAAATCCAGAGCCACCGAAACGAAACCAGCAACCGTTGAACGTGAAGGATTTGGAGACGAGGACCTCACAGACCGACAGGAGCCAAGGAGCCACCACGCCTAAGACGATCAGCACAGCCATAAGCAACAGGCACCCAGCAGAAGATACGACTTTGGACTTCTCATACGATAATATGGGGATGAACGTGACCCCTCCAGAACAACCTGCAGCTAGTCACAAATTCTGAGATCCAGCCGTTGCCTTCGGTGACACGACAGTCATTTATTATGATAGACTTTGACCTGTATTTATCGTTTTAAATGTAGGAAGTGGCCGTAATCTAAGTGTGTCAAAGTTATACACAGTTTTTGCAAATTTTATAGCACTTATAACTTTAGACACTTTGTTCATATATTTACACTGTTAGAATGTTCTGTATTTGTATTTTTACAATAGCTTAATTATAAAATTAATTAATATACTTCTGTAAACGGTCATCGTCATCACATATTTTTATACTCTCGATCACTTTTTATGATTTTAGATAATATTATTGCGGAATTGATAGGTACATTATAATATGTTCTCATTATACTCACGGTATGCGGCTTATGAAATTTTTTTGGCGATTTTCGACCCAGTTACATGGATCGAATTCAAAAACAGCATATCGTGAGTACCCATAACATATTATGAAATCGATCATTAATGTCCACAGTAAACAAAATTGCCTTAAAGTAATTTACACTGGTTCTTACGTTGAGTCTGAAATTCAGTTGAAAATATAAACCAAGTAACCAAATAAATTAGTAATAGCTATTATTTATCTGCATATCTGGGGGATACCAACGGCTAAACGGTTAATTTATAAGCTCAGATTACATGACAGAGGAGGCCGCCATAATAAGATCAATATGTCCTAGTAGTTCCTGATACAAAAAACAAACTCATGACTGATGTAATCATTTCAGAAAGTGCCTATATTGAGTATTCTGTGTCTGCTTAATCAACCGTAGCCATTACGTCCAGAGAGTTAACAAAATCTTTTGCTGATCTGCTACAGATAAAATAAACGCTAACAACCTTAAAATTAATGTTCAATGTACATTATAATTATATTTATTGAGATCACACCGAAATGTTAAATTTGGAGAAGAAACGCTGTATTTATTTTTGTGTCAAAAATATTTTAATTGCCTGAAAATTTCATAACGAAAGTATACATGTGCGGTTTTGAGACTCCAATAATGAATGAAGTTTCTTATTATTCACTACAAAATTTCAATTACGTGACAATATAAATAAAGTATGATTTAAAATAAAATAAATAACAATATTTCTACACTTCTACACAGCCAGTATTAAAGTTATGTAACCGACCGCGCACATAGCTCATCTTATCTTATAACAATACTCGCACGCAGTCACTCGGTTTTCTGAGTGTGCCTCTTACTAAATGACTAAAAGGCATACACAGATAGAAAACCGAGTTAAGGAACTTCGTCCCGAGAACGAATCTTTTAATTACTAAAGTAGGATGTATTCCATATATGATACGATACCGATTGGCCCGTTCGTTACAATTATTAAAACGAACGACCTACATAATTATCGTGTGTGATGAGCGTATTAATTGTTATTTATTTTGATTGTACGAATGTTGAGGCGACATTTTTAACGCATTATGACTCATTAAATGAAGTTCGTTAAATTTTGTTGGTTAATTGTAATTACATCAATGTTGTTTAAGTCTTATATATATAGTTATGTCCACATTTAGGATTTTTAGACTAAAAATCTATATCTATTACGTACGTTTCAACTACAACTATAAGTTGTAGTTGAAACGTACGTAAAACATGTGTATAAGCACATGAGATATATGTTTAAATTAAACGTTTCAAATATCCTCTTATGTTATAAACGCACCCTATTCATGACCAATTGATGGAATGAAAATTAGGTACATAATAGTGTTATGTGTTAGTGACGAGACTTTACATAAGATATACGTTCATAATTAATTATTGCTATTAATATAGCGTTTAGCAAAATTAACACTGGAGTGTTAATTACTAAAAGGTAGATCATTTGTAAAATCATTTATAGGTTTAAGGTTGTAGCGAACGGCAAACTGTTGCAAAGTTCAGTAAGTACGTGTAAAGTTTATTTACCTAATCAGGCACGACGTAGAACAATACAAAATTATTAATAGATATATATTAAATTTATTTTGCAGAACCTATACTACGTGCTCATTGTCAACCCATTGCTATGCCGTGCCCAGCAGGCACGGGTCCTCTTAGAGTTCATTTTGACCTAAGCTGGTGCGAATTGGTCGAATTCACATACATACATTTGAAATTAAAAAAAAAAAACTCTCAGATATTTATTTTCTTTTCATTAAAGCAAATGATAAAATCATTCTCTTTTTTACCGTTAAGGTAACTGATAATTAATTATAATTTGATTAGGGCCCGTAATTTTAAAAAATCAGAAATGCGTGCCAGTGAATCGAACCTCGGACCGTCTGATTGAGAGGCCGAGTTTAAATCTTTAGCTTATCACTGCTTTTCTGTAGATTAACATGTTATTTTTATTAAATCGAACTGGTTAAAATTTGATGAACTGAGATACTTAGGTCAATCACCTTTTATGGTTTTTATGACATTAAAAGCCGTATTAAAAAGAGCTAAGTATTAGTTATGTTAAAATGAGTACCTTTTACTTCCAACAGCACAGACCTCAACGGCATCAACGTATTTGTGTTTAACGGACAACACACTAATTTATTACTTGTGTCCAACATAAAGGACACCTACCAAATAAAGTGGCACCATACGCTCTTTGACTGTCATAAAATACAGAATGAAATCTTATTTCCACGGAAATATCATTTTTCAAGTATCTAGTTAGTGTTTTTTACACAGTTTCAATCTCAGTTTAAATTTGAATTTAAATTAAATGAATTGCCTCCGGAAGCAACTCTAGAGATACGTATCGGAAATTATTTTCCGTTGCAGATAAATGTTTCCAGTTTAGAAGCGAGCTTAATGAACTTTTCCACAGCGAATATACTACTTACCGTTGAATATTTCACACATAAATTACCTTAGTAGTTGTATTATTTAATTTGAATGGAAATTATGAAGTTGCACACTAAGTCTTAGATAAGTATCTCTTTTAAAATTCTACATATAACATCACATAAATTGTATAGTACTTCAATTTCAATTTTTGATTTGTACTTTTCTTTGATGTATGATTACTTTTTGAACTAATCCCTTTCTTGTCGTAAGTAGCCAAATAATTGAAATGTTAAATTATAACTATTCTTGACTGCAATTCTATTTCATGAACCTTATTTCGTTCTAAGATCTCGCTGTACTTATCGATGCGAAATAAATACGCTTTTATCGTAGACGCTTAACGAATGTCGTCGATTACATTCGTATTAAATAATAAAAAAGTTAATGACCGATTCAAGTAAAGTCCGCATCGATATTAATGGATTTTCGAACGATATATGGAAATATTTGTAAATGATTGTCACGCCATGTAAAGTTTTGTAACTGAAATGTTAATGGAAGACTTGTTTATGAAACTAATTCGGATGGTAAAAACAAAATAGAATTTGGTCGCCTCATGTGAACGATTTTACTTCGTGTTGTGTAGGTGCGTTTCAAATACCGTCCAAAAACCGTATATTGGTTGTATTTCAATTTACTTCGAAAAAAAAGTCTGATAAAATTTCAATGGTGATGGCGTGCACGATGTTTGAGATTAAATAGAATATGAAAATAATAAACATTTTTAGAATGTAAAACTGATTTGAAAGTAATGGAAAAGGTTTGTACAGCATCGAGTCCGTGTTAAATAAATGTTTCAGCGTGGCTGAGGTAGTTTTTCATTTTTTGGATAATTATGTTTGTTAATGTGCTCTGTTTGAATAATTGCGTACTACTCATTATTCATAGCTTCGCGTTTCTGTAACAAATGACTGTGACAATGACGTTGACAATTGGCCAAGGTTTTTCGCTAAATAAACAAGTTGATATCACGTTGAACATACAAGCTGTATAAGATTGAAATTAGATTACGAAAATTTATATTTTTATACAGTCTGCGCAGCTTATTTTAATGTTTGTTTCTCTTAGGGAAATTTTCGTATCATGCGGGTTTTAGTGTCTGTGTGCGTAAATTAATTCGCTGCAATTTCAGCATACGCGTGTGACTGACATATATATACATCAGAACCGCATGTGGATCTATGCCCGTGTGATAGGAAACATTACTTTATTTTTTGTTACTGAGACATGTGGCTAAGATGCTTGCAAATGCTCACTATGTAAGTTATTGTGCACTATTAGGCAATTTGCAAAGAGTAGTACGCGATTAAATGTTTTAATAAGGTGTTGGACTGTTCATTGTGAATTGTTACTTCTTATATGTTTGTATCTCTTATATTGTTAGGTTAAGGCAGGGGTTCCCAAAGTGTGCGCCGCGGCGCCCTGGTGCTCCGTAGACAATCAAGAGTGGCGCCGTGAGTCATATTGATTTGACTAAGAAGTTATTCTACTTATTAAATATTATTTTACGTTTTTCGTTTACTCTTTCTCTACTTTACGTTTTACGTTTCAGTTATAAATTGTCATAAAAATAGTAAAAAACAAGGTTCATATTGAGATTGTTTTAACTTTTATAACTATCTGATTCAACTGTATTGTAGATAGGGTAGGGCGCCGTGACAAAATACTAAATTTGTATGTGCGCCGGCGGCTGTAAAAGATTGGGAACCCCTGGGTTAAGGAAAGAAATTACATATGTGGCGAATAACTAAGTAAATCGTTAAAATAGTTTTTCAATGGGCAGCTGAAGTTATAGAAATTATATACGTTATGACAGTTTTTGGTCTTCCCACTTAAGTATGAACTATGCTACAATTTTTACAATTCAAACAAAATTTTTGTATTGTAAAATTTAAAATTTTAATGCACCACCTAGAAATAAATCTCAATAATATTTTCATTACTATTACAATTTAATTTAGTGATCACTAGCTATTGAGCATTTCGCTACATGTGTAAGGTACGTAATGATTAACACGTTGTATTGTTTTGTTCATGTATTCACTATCAATGTATGTGCATTTAGTCAATGCTTTTGTTGTTGCTGTTACGATCTAATCAGATAGTAATCAATCCAGGCTAGACCAGCTCTAGACCGACACCACGGAGTTAATATTAGATATGACATCAACTTATATGTCAATATATATAATTCGGTCTTTCGATCAAAAACTTAAGCAATTAATACTTTTATAAGACAATAATCTTATAAGTATTTATTCATCTATGCATTGTGTCCTCTAAATATAATAAACAAACAGTAAAGAGGATAAAGAAACTAATATAGAGAATTTTGGCGGATAATTTTGCTTTCAAGTGTTTTTTATCGTTGAGATTACAAATTAATAGTTCTGAACATCCATCTCCATGAAGCATAAACAATGAATCGAAATATGCGTTTGAATGAACCTACGAAATTCTAAAGGAAATTCTTCCTCGCTAGATCGCTCTATCTGCAATATAGAATAAAAACGGCCGCTCTTAACACAATGCATCTAATAAAAGAATAAAAATAACAATGATGCCTCTGTTCGTTGATTTGGGAAAACAGGGGAGTGGGACTGCCTGAACAATGAAATACCATGTTGTCAAAGGACACCTTTTACACACGGTTCTTCCCATATTTTCCCATATAAAACGTGCTAAAATTCATAAAATCATTGTAAAATATTCTAGCATTGCGCGTTATATTTCATTACAGTTCCTTTTACGAGGTTATTACGTATCAAAACGAGTATTGTTTACGTTGTCGCCCATCGTTGCAAGGTATGGCCTATAACGAAGACGTAAGAGTGCAATGTATTAGCAATTACGTAAACAATGATTGTCATGATATAGCGTTATGAACTCGTACTGTTTGCTACCAACTATATACATTTTCATTATGATCATTTGAGCGGAGCTAGATTACAATTTACAAGAGACTTGAGGATATATATGTGCTTAAGATGTGTATATTCCAGAATGTAGTGCAGTCAAATACTATATACTGCTCAATTTAAATCAAGCTCAATATTGCATCAATAGATATGCAGCGATGTCGATTAGCTTGTCCTTTACAACCGGATAGCAAACATCAAAGGTGGTGATATTACGTATTCATCTCTAAATGCTACAAACAGCGTATTCATCGTAAACCAGACACCTATAATACTATTGAGATAGGATGATCTAGGGCAGGGTTTCCCAAAGTAGGGTATGTGTACTCCTGGTATGCTAGTTAATATGTACTAAGGTTATAATAGGTAATGGTAACTGATTAGTTAACTGTTAAATTAAAGAAAAAGGGAAAATTTATACTTAGGTAAAATGAGTAAGTACTTCAAAGTGCTGCAGGTGGTGACAAACATAGTTTTGGCAGTGTTTTCTGTAATTTTTGTCTGTCTTCGCCTCCAGCAGCTTATCATACATATGTAATAGATTAGATTAATTAATGTGTTCATTGTTGATCTGAAAATTAATTTTATTGGTACGTGACACTTTAGGTTTGAGAAACCCTACTGAAAGACATAGTCAATGTTAAAGTGGTACGTCAGTGCCATACAAAATGTTTGACTAAAGCAAATTCTATAGCTTACGTCAATTGAACATCAAAAGCCTTTGCGCTTTGTATGATGTCAAAACTATTTGATTCTAAAATTATTGATCCGTGATAATCCATGAGAATCTATATAAACTAGCTTTAAGGTAGACATTGGATAACATAGTTCAATAGTTATATAATTTCTTTAGTTCCGTTTTCGTTGAGTATTAGTCTAAAACCTCCTCCAAAAATAGAATTTGCCGTGCATACACAGTGATACTACTGTACCAATACCTAGATCCAGAAAAGATCCAGAAAAAAAGTAGGATACCTCGCCGATGGTGAGCGCCAAAAAATACCGTGACATTTCTAATCACTATAAGTCAACCATTACAACCACGCCAACAGTGCGGTTGTGTAATTATCTAGTCGCTAATATTTTACTAATATTCTATGAGATGGAACGCCATCTAACGAGTTGGAATACAAAAACAAAATTTAAAATATTTGTGTAAAAATGATTTGAATACATAACACAAATATGTACATATGAGTATATATGATCAAAAATGGTTTTAATATCAAATATGATGCTATATAGGTACGAGAAACAGATCACATACACGATAGACGCGAAACGGTACATTAAAATTATTAGATTGTGGCCCAACTTCGAGCTTTGTGTATACAAAGTTGTATTTCCAATGCTTTTCCCATCAACAAACGCGCATGTCAAAGGTAATTATCGCAAAGCTTAAACATTCCATACGCGAATATGATGGAGTGCGGGAGCCTTAAAATAATAGTGTTCGGGCGCTGTAAATGAAGTCAGGTTATAGCAGCGTGATACGATTTGATGTGATTAATACTAGCTGACCCGAGTGAGACTACAAATGGCAATCCTATATCTCGATTTTTTGTGGAAGCGCACATAACATAAGTTTTGTAGATCAACAGATTGGTATATTAAGTTAAGTAACGTCGAGTACGACTGACAGTTGGATGGGTGACCGCTAGTGGATATTTTTATTCGTGCTTTTGGACTTCGAAAAGCATATTAAGCCGTTGGTCCCGGTTGTTATAATTAGATCATTAGATAACAATATAAAGCTATATGGTTTGAAATCATTTCGGGTTGGTCATAAACACGTCCCCCCTCTATAAAAACGTATTGGAACAACGTGGTGAAGTTCGCTCTAGGCCTCCCCTAGTGGTAGGAAGAAATCCGTGATGTTCAGACTTCTTCATTGGGATTAATATTAGTGATTAGGGAACAAAATAAGATGGTTTGTTAATGGTGTGAACTTTTAAAATTGCTTATGATGAAATATCAGTATTTTTATTATGTTTTTATTTCAAATGTTTAACATAATAATTAAATACTGATTCCTCATTTTCATGTTGAATATTTGAAATACTTTACGATATAAAATTGAATTTTGGCTAACAAGCGGCAATTATTTCAACGATACGTTAATTAAAAGAAAGCGTGAAAAGTAATGTTTAATTTATATGAAAGCTTTGTAGCAGATTTTATTAAATAATTAACTTAATAAAATAAGTAAAAATCTTAAATATCTGTGCTTATTAAATTGAGGGAAGAAATTAAAAAAAATAACAAACTGAATAGATGAATTGGACAAGTATGTAAGATTTTTATCATTTTTCAATAATGTTTTTAGAATATTACAATTTCTTCTTATCAAGTAAATATTAGTTTTAAGTGTTATTATATAAATTTGTTAGTAACTAGATAACATAATTATACTAGACCGTCCATACGAAACATTCCATAGGTATTATTGTTTTCTAAGTATTTTACTTTATATATAACTTAATAAGGTTTTTACAACTACATTTAAAGTATGTTAATATGTTATTAAAATATTAGAATTAGGTAATTGTTTAAAAAACAATTAAGTAAGCACATCTTACACGTTTTATTATTAGAATTATAGTCGACGGCGTAGCACATTCATCTACTGGGTGGTAGAAGTTAGAAAGAGGAAATCTATTACTTTTAACATAACTATTAATTGTTTATATCCTTATCATCAGCATAACAGTGTGTAAGGGTGAATTCATAAAAATTCGCGCTCACTCTTGATAAAAAAAAATACAGCATAACGCTAGCGAACAATTTTGGCAAGCGCGGCTTTTGTTTTTAGTTTGATTCACGTATTTTACCATATGATCAGGCGCTTAGCATGCTCATTGTTCATCAATATAGGTAATTAATTGAATGCTTAATTCTATCAAAAAATATTATGATTTTTTATACATAGACGATCGAATACTGAACTGTCTTGAAGTATGTCCCTTGATTTACTTACGTCCCTATGTTATACATTATTTATAATTGTAATCTCAGTCCAATTTAGTCGTATGGTGTAATAATATATTTAATTAAAAAACATTTCATATTCCTAAAGTATTAAAACTAAATATAAATATAAATAGTAATATAAAAAAAAAACAACTGATAGATGCCATCTAAGGGAGCTTCTTAAAAAAAAAACAAACAACATAAATAAAATTTGATATTATATGCCGTGTTATGTACTCGTATGTATACAAGTAATCACCTTGTTTAGCAACTTAAGAGGATGAATCTTGTATACTAATTTTCCATTTTGTGGGTTCTGACACTTGAGACTTCTACAGTGGGTCTATGGAAGAAACCAGATGTACTGTGCTACGCCCGCAGATAAGGCATTTTGCACGCGAGACGATATTTTATTATATCGAATGGAGAGTTCGTTACTGAGGCAGTAAATCGCATGTTACGAGGTCGTTTCCTGTATCTGCTTCAGTATATCATAATCTCATGATCTGTAAGGAACCATTTGTATTTACACCTATTTACACATGTCTAGGGCCTACAAATGTACGTCTGTTACCTTTTTCAATGGTTTCTCGTACATGTTTGTAAGCGAAAGTGTGTATATGTACTTGAGTGGACGTGCTATCTCTTTATTAAGTGCCGTCGATTTATGTATTAATCCACAGTTGTAAATTTATTTGTAACGAGAAAACACGTCGTTTTAAATCAACTTCGCGGTTTGTGTGTTTGAATATTTTTATGAACTGATTGGTTTTGCGTGAAAATTGTCATTTCTAAAATCAAATAGGGAACATTTGATTTTAGAAACGACAGGCTTCAGCCTTCAGACTTATCATTCTTTCAGAATTTTAATTTCGCGTTATGGAGCCAATAAAAACAAGTAATTTTAGAACACGCCAGTTTTCTGTATTTTTGTAATAACTGTTTCACCGTAAAAGTAATTGATAATTTTTTTTTTATTTTTTATAGCTATGCATATAACGTGCCTGGGAATCAAATATTGGACACCAGATTGAGACCGAAGTTCAAACTATGATTACTTATAATTTATAAGTACTTACAACATGGTGTAAACTGTTTAATATGTTACGGGTACTCACGATATGCGGTTTTGAATTTCTTTTTGCCGATATTTGCCGTTGACTCATCAATAACCGTTAATCAATCATATATGGTGTAAACTGTTTAATTGGTAACGAACTCAACACTAAAGTTGCGTAGAAAATGCCTCATCTGGGTACACTTATTAGTATTACTCTAAGATTCAATCAATTTTACGCATGAATATAATACGTAGAGTAGATAGATAACAGTACCGTATTATATCTTTGAATATTAATGTAAATCTGCACAATTTTTGACTTACACATTCTATAGTTATTATATTTATATTTAGTCATCTTTGCATCGTATCACAATTACATAATAAGGAAACTTTTGAAATTTTACTTTTATAATGGATTGTACAGTAAGGAAAAATCCTTATTACACCGGAAATTTATGGGATTGCTTTATTTTGCGTTAAGTCATTAGAATGAGTTATAACTGTCATGAAACATTCAATAATAATTATGATATTATTTAGTGAAAAGCATTTTGTTGTTTATATCCTAAGTACTAGGTTTGTGATGCTAGGTCCGTTTTGTTATAAGTCCGTGGTCCTAATTAATTATTTAATAACATTAAATGCTTATATTTAATTGTCAGTTGTAAAATAAATGGATGAATCTCGGTCTTATCATCGTCATTAGCAGGTACAATCGAGTCGTGACTAATTACGTGAAGAAATTAAAATAAAACATACTGTTGAAATGCCTGCAAAAAAGTTTTTAAATTTATATGGCTAGAAAGAATTACCCACAAAAAGAAAATATTATAGCTCCGCCTTCTGACGAATTCAAATTGGAAGATGATATGATTCAGCTCCATGATATTTTGTATAAAAGGCAATACTACATAATATATGGTTATCATATAAATATTTTATACATAAGATTTTTTATCCTAAGGAAATATTTAATCTGCGGCAAAATGCACTTAAATAGGAATAAGTAAGCACATAATATGACTTGTATATTATTATATTTAAAAGAAATTAGTTGTCAATGTTTTTAGCTGTAAGTACATAGATGATAAGTTATGTGTATATTTGTATTTGTTGCCCTCAGGTAATCCGTCCAATAGTTAAGGTTTAATATAACAATGAAAAAATATTGTTATTACATTATAATTAATTAATTATAAGAATATTTTAGAGCAATTATTATAACGAATATGATAATAAATGATTGATTAATGGATTAATGTATCTTTTTAAATTACTTTCCTTCACTTATATAACAATAGGAATATGTATAGCAAATAATTAGTTAATGACTAAAGTGAGCATTTTTTGTATTTACTTTGTGAATATATCTTTTCGGTTACTGTTTAGTTTTCCCGACTGTGTCAGAAAGAGGGATATGTTTTTCGAGAGTAGGGGAACCTGTTGTGTCAGTTCTTGTCGTCTGTGCAGTGTGCATGTACGTAAAGATAGTTTTTATTAACTACATAATTCAATCATAAAACTATCTATATTTTAAAAATATATATAAATAAATGAAAAATATGAACTTCTACTCCTCGATCTTGATGATGATGATCTTGGGTACTGCTAGCCAAAACCATAAAAGTTAGCTATTTGGTGCTCACGAATATATAATAAGATTACTGAGCAGTGGCATACTATATAATATTTGACCTTCAACTCCTCAACCCTGATGATGCAGAGGTACTTCGAACCTAGACCATAGAAGTAGGCCATTTGGTGCTTATGTATATGCAGTAAGATTACCATGCAGTGATGTAAGATGAAAATTTCGACCTAATAGTTCTGGAGTCGGCGCTCATAGACTTGTAGGACATAGATTCGTCGTTGTAATCTAACAAAATATTTTGAGCGCCGACTTCGGGACTATGTACTGTGTATGTAAGAAACCAACATATGTTTAAATATTTTTTTTCTTTTTGCGGTATAGAAGTCGGTTACTATTTCTTGTTAAAAATAAATAAATATATTAGCTATAATTCTGTTGAAATATCATAATAATGGCCCGACGGTTTGACATTAATTTCTTGGAAGAATGGGAGGTGCCTAGTTTGGGATGCTACTTGTGTTGATACATTGGCACCCTCCCATCTTCATCTTTCATCCAGGGTCGCTGGTGTTGTGGCAACTGACGCGGAAATACGCAAGCTACAGAAATATGCAAGTCTCAGTCGAGACTACATATTTCAGCCGTTTGGCGTCAAACAATGGGACCGTGGGATTCTGACGCTCGATCTTTCTTTAAACATCTTTCGAAAAGTCTTATCGAGTGCACCAATGACCAAAGGGCTGGCGCTTACCTCGGCCAGAGGATTAGCATAGCGATCCAACGGTCAGCAATTTGGATGAAGCCTAATTTAATGTTTATATATATAATTTTAACTTTTTATGCCGTCGATTACAATAGTTATTATTCGTAAAAATTATAAAACAATCATAATAATGATGATTTATTTAAATTAGCATTTGCAAGTACAGTTTAAGCAATATTAAGTTAATAAGTAAAATTATTTTTTTGTTTTTTAATTCATTATTTTACTCATATAAACGTATGTAAAACTTTTAATATACCCAATATTGTTTTAATCATAAAACGTACGTAAATAATTTGACCTATTTCTGATAAAATGAGGTACATCGTTCAACCTTCAACAATTTTCGCAAGCATGCTACACTTTGATTAAATTGGAATAATGTAAAGCTTAAAAAACTTACTTTTTGAGTGTAAAACAAAATAGTTTGGAAAATCCAAAAGAGCACGTCAGCGTCACGTCACGTTAACGCTCGGCGATTAAAAAAAAAAGTAAGTGTGGATTAGTTAACTCTATAGTCATATTTGGTTATAACCAAATAGGCATATTTATTTTACCTAAACTTATCACTTTAGCGCCCTGAATTATATTTTTCAGACCAATTCAGGAGGATTAGCAATAAATGGAATCTCGTCATTTAGAGAATTTTTTTGTGTGGGTCTACCTAGCTTTATGTTATTAACTTCCATATCAATAGTAGTAAAATATTTGGTAATTGATAACACCACATATTAATTATCATGGAAAATGTAATCATAAAAAAAATATATATTTTTTTTTATATTATATTGAATTTAGTTTTTGAGAAGTATGAACTATTATAAATAAAGTATTCCTCTTGATATACGTGAGCTCGTATTACCCTGAAAGTGTGATATATATGAAAAAAAAAACAATTTAAGTCGAAAAAATGGCCTATCACTGACAAAATGAGTACATGGGGAACAGTCAAAATCCTTCTTTATCTGTTCTCGCACGGCACCGGTGTATTGCCTTCAGTGTAAAACAAAGTAACGTAAGTGGTGGCGTACCAGTCGAGCACGTAAAGATTGCAGGCTTCAAAATACTACCAGATATTTACAAATTACATTTTTCAGCACAATACATAAACTTGCAGAAAAATGTTGTACATTTCAAAAAAAAAAACATACATCCGTTCGAATGAAATGGAATCTGTAAATCGAAATCGCAGAAGGGAGCTATTGTTTTCCGCAATGGAATTAAAAAGTAACCGGGCGGTTTTTTTTTCATAAAACGCTATTTGTTCTGAGTATCTGGTTGGTATTCTGGTGGGGCGTTCAATTAGCGAAGGTATTCCTTGCATTGGAGCAGACGTACGCTATTCGATATACTCGATAGTCCATCTACTAGTCCCCCGTTCGAAAAAGAACCCTGTTTTAAATCCAGGAAAGATGAAAATACGAACCCGGAAGAGTATTATTAACCCGAACGTTTACGCATTTTACATTTACGAAATACACGTACGTGAGCTCGTTGTTACTATTATTTTTCCCCTTTTATATTCCCAGTTGCGAGTATCAAATTATACGTATTAATTAGAGTGCGGATTATGGATTTGTACAAGTCGCTTTGAAATATTATTTAACTTTACCAAAAACGTTTCAAAAAACTGTTGTTTACGTTTTCTGTCTAACAAATGGGAAACAGAATATCGAATCTTATGTATCGATTACAACAAGCTACGCATCAAAATAATGGTTAGGATAAAAAATGTTTATTAAAAATTGGATTACAGTAAAATATACGTTGAACTCTCAATGTCGGTCACAGATGCATTTGTCTACAATGAAAAATCAGTTTTTAAGAAATTCTGTAGTCATGTCTATTATTCTCTACATGTTCCGTCGAGCATATTTTCTGAGCCGTCTGTAGCTTCGAGTATCGGGGAAGTCTTCATATTCCCGGATAAGTTTTTGTAGTCGTCTTCTTATCATCTGGTTTTTGTGATTTTCTATTAGATCTGAGTACGCATCAGAGAAAGGTAAAATGTTGATTCCACCGTCCCTCGTGACAAGTCCGGGCAAGCCGGGAACCATGCCTGTTTGTTGCGGGTTGTTTGTATAGGGATAAGGTACCATAGGATTTAAAGATGCCTCATAAGGGTAAGGTCTTATACCTGGCAGCATTGGGTTAGTTGGGGCAATCGGTACCCCATAAGGCAGGGGTGGTATTAAAGGTAAAGGGGCTGGTGGGGGCATCGGCATTATGAGGGGTGGTTGCGGTACTGGTACAGGAAGAGGCATCGGTAGCGGAGGACCAATAGATTTTGGGGGGATAGGGAAATTTCTATAATTACAGTATTCTGGAATGTTCCTGGGATACCAATATAGAGGATTGCAAGGGTCTTCGCCTCGGGGATACTGACCAGGAAGCGGTCTCATGTTAATAGGGTCCATGTAAGTCAGCCCATCAATTGAACATTTGGCCAAATCTGTTGCTATGAAAATAACAAAACTCTGAAACAAAACAAGTTATAAGTAATTTATATGCTGTAAAAGCCACAATTACGAGATAATCCTAATGTTTATCAGTAAAACCTAAGATTTACCAACAAGAGCTGGTAAATGAACATATTTATTAGGTAAAAGAAAGAAGATGTTTGGGTTTTGACGACCCGCGTGGCGAAGCGGTCACCATACCGGTCTGACACGCAGTGGGTCCTAGGTTCGATCCCCGGCCAGGCAGAAATCTGAATGATGAGTTTAGATTTCTGTTCTGGGTCTGGGTGTTTATGTATTCGTCTTTGTGTGTTCATGGCACTCACGACACAGGAGAAAATCTTAGTGTGGGGCTATGAGTGTAGAAAGCGTGTGTGTGTGTTTACCAGTAAAGTTTGTTATATAACTATTATTATTTTTTTGCGGCTTTTACCAATATCGACTTAGGTATATTAAAAATAAATCGGTTATTGATGATGGTCCCGGGCGTATACCAAGTGAGCGTCAATTTGTGTTTAAGGCAAATAAAGGAATAACTATATAACTCTGGTAGGATATGTCGGCAGAAGCACTTTCGGTATAATTAGACTGAAACAGCAGTCCATCTGATGGTAAGTGGTTACCTACTTCCGCCCATAGATAGTTAGCAAATTTATATAGAACAGGGGTTTAACCTGAAGTCGATCACAGATGCGTTGCTACTCTCGAGGACTAAGATGGTCGCCTCATATATAAGTGAGCCGGCAACCACAATATGTATATTATGTTATGTGTACTATATATATACCGATGATTGTTGGTATGTTGGTTTTAAAAATAAAAGTATTAGATTTATATATATTTTTATATGTTTGTATATATGTAGATGCTTTATTGATTTCTTAATATTTATTCTATCCGTCCTAATCGTATAAACTATGTGCTCTAATTATTACAGTGAGACGTTTAAATTATCATTTCAATTTTATATGGCAGTAAGGTGAGTTTTAAAGCAATAATACGTTTTTGACATATGACTTTATGTACCTATTACATCTGACATTGTTGACATTTATTACTTGACATTGTGATTTATATTGTCAGTAGAAATAATGCCAGTACAATAATAATTAATTAATAAATAATTTTATTCATATTAATGAATAATGTATGCTAACACTTAAGATACATAAATATTATCATCCTTCTCTATATTAACTTTAATTATATTTAATCTACACACTTATCCGTATGCGCAGTATCCATAAGGGATCGAGAGTTTTCACTTTATGTATTAACAAATAGACAAACAGAGTAACGAAATAGAATGCGAGTATTATTTTAAGCGATCGGTAGCAATGTGCTAATATCGCTGGTTTTGTGTTTACAAAGTGAACAAAATATCTATTTTTTCGTTCCCGTCAGATAAACAAGCTATATTTTGCGTTGATTTATAAAGTGCTTTGATACGCGGTAAAGCGGACACAGGGATATGATTCAATGTTTGTTTTATAACACAACCGTACAGTAAATGTGTAAACTGTCTATGTACGATTAACATTCAGCGGCCATGGCCGTGTATAGGCATTTTTACTTTGACGTGGCTTATACGCTGAATTGCGCTCGCCTGAACTTCATTTCATATCCGTGTTTATTTTGCCTTTGATGTAAATCGAAAATTGGTGAATTTATTGAATGGAAGCTTTTTCGGTATATTATGAGTTTTTGCTGCGTAATAATGTTTTACTGTATTTTATAATATTGCTAGCATTACGTTTTATTTTATCAGTTTATGTTAACTTATTTATTCACAGGCATACTGTACAGTTTGCAGGTACATTACTATTTACTTTGACTACTTGTGCGTAACGTAACGTAAAATGAAATATTTTAAAATGAGACTAATTAATACTTTAGTTGCGCGGGCAACAACATAATAACCGGCCAAATGCGAGTCGGACTAGAGCAAAAAGGGTTCGGAACCATTATCTATAAAAAACGGCAAAAAATAGGTTTGTTGTATGGGAGCTAACCTTATATATTTATTTTATTCTGTTTTAGTGTTTGTTGTTATAGCGGCAACAGAAATACATCACTGCACACATGCACTGATAGAAGGAGGAAATGAGATGGTTAATTTAATTATTATTTATGTTTACCTTTGAAACGTATCTGCCTGTTTACAACGTGTAATAATAAATTGTAAATTACAGTATTATGAGAATGTCATTTTATGTTGTTTGTTTAATGATGAGTCCGTGATTATTATAATTTCAATAAGGAATCATACGCAGACTACGTGACCGTTTCAGGGGGGACAGGGGGTCTTCAAAATACCACGCTTGGTCACAGGGAGGAGGGGATTGGTACCAATTATACCAATCCCGTCATGTCTTCCTCATGATATTGACTACATGACTTTAAACGTAGTCAGTATCTTATATTATATTTTATTATTTTTTTATACTATATTTCACTTATAATTAAACACACTTTAAACATAAACACTTTCTACACTCATAGCCCCACAGTAGGATTTTCTCCTGTGTCGTGGGTGCCATGGACACACAAAGACGAATATACAAACACTCAGACCCAGAACAGAAATCTAAACTCATCATTCAGATGTCTATCTGGCCGGAGATCGAACCCGGGACCCACTGCGTGTCAGACCGGTATGGTGACCGCTCAACCACGCGGGTCGTCAAATTATAGGTACGCATGTACTTTTGGCAAGCCAAGCGTCAAACACGGTGTTAATAAAGGAAAATATCAGCTAAATTATTGTTATTTTTTAACTTTCTGTTTGCAAAAATTATTGCATTGTATACATCAAATACCGTGACATTAAGAGGGGGAGGGGGTGTTTTTCGAGGGGGAATCGTTCCAAAGGTACCCTACGCCGTCGGAGTAACGCCAGGTTATGTCTGATTTTTACCGCCTTCTCATTAAAACCCTCCCGGTGGCCGCCGTCGGCGCTGCAAAGAGGAGTCCGGGATCGTCAAATCGTCCCATCGGGCTCCACCCAGGTGAGCGGCTGGGCCCACCGCACCATCTGGTTTTTACGAAGGTATGCGACCACACATATTTTTGGACGAGGATCCACCGCTCAGACGTCCAAGCTGGGCAGTATTGAATCGTGTGCTGTGCGGAATCCTCGTCGTGCCAGCAATGGTCCGTCACTTGTCTTCCAATCCTGTTTAGATACTGACCGTAACAGACACGTCCTGTGAGTATCTGAGTCAGGTCGGTAGGTTACTCGACCGTTGCTCTTCAGCGAAGCTCTAAAGTTCAGCATAATAGCTTCGACCACCCGCTAGCGCATATTGCGTGGCTCCAAGAGTCGATCATGCCAACATGTCAGAGCGCGCCATTTGGTTCTCCGCCGTTTCGATCGTTTCGACGTCAACGGGATCAGTCCCCTGACGGAGGACGCGGATCTGATGGAAGACCCATGCGTCCATATTCACCAAGATGTCCAGGGGCGGAATTCGCCCCAGGACTGCTGCCGCTTCGTACGATACCCGCGGGCGACTCGAATTGCGATCGTACGTTGCATGAAATTTAACTTCCGCTTGCGGCGCCGGCTCCGAGAACAAATTGTCACTTGTCAACTTCACGCACGACGTTCCTCCTGTGAACACTCCCATAGCAACCTGGGAAGCGGATGTATCTGTCCGACAGATAAAAGCGTTGATGATGTCAAGGCTAACCGCCAAGGCTACTCTACTCTGGACAATGGCCTCCGTGGATGCCATCTTCCAAGCGTCCGTACACGGAGGATGGCATCCACGGTTGATCGCTGCTGCCGGAAGCCGAACTGGTTTTCAGATAGGTCCGGCCCGTAGCACGCTAAGTGCCTGCTAATTCGAGAGGCGATGATCCTCTCAAACCGTTTGCCCGCCTCGTCCAACAGGCAGATGGGTCTGTACGCCAACGGGAACTCACTGCAAGAGCACCAACTTCACCTGCCTCCATCCTAATGGAAACTGTCCATGGGGGAAACTGGCGGTGAAGAGCCTTCGCAGTCTCTCTTCTAGCACCGTCAGCGCTAAGACACAAGCCTTCCCTGGGATTTCATCCAGCCCTGGCTCCGTGGAACGCTTCGCCATGCGCTTTACAGCAATCTTAAGTTCGCCCTCTGTTACCACTAGATGCTCCCTCCAGGTGGAGGGATCCGGCGACGCCGCGGAAGGACTCGTCAGTGGTTCCCGGGAACAGGCTATTTACACGCCTTAGTGCCCATCGCCGCGGACGGTAATTCGTGCATCGCGCGTACCCAGCTACAAACCGCAACGCTATTTCCAGCAAACCTCCAGCATACGACCAAGCGCTCAGCAGCGAGAGTCGCCGACGAAAGTATGACACGTACTGACCTCGCCACGATTCAATAGACGCAGGTCCAGCCCGGCTTCCCGCTCGAGAGTGGCGCGACCCCTGACATTGTCGCTCGTGCCTCCCCAGGCCCGTGAGTGGGCATTGAGATCGCCGAGAACGATTACTGGCCGGGGAAGAGATTAACGCAGTCCGTCACCCTGTCAAGGAACGCCTCGTACGCCATCATGCTGCAGTTGAGGGAGACGTAGATTCCCAGCGCCGCGATGGGACCACTTCACTGCGACAATACCCCGCTCGGAGTGGAATGTGGTGCATAGAGTGTTTATGGAGGCCAGACCTACGAGGCAGTTGGAGATCATTTAAACAAGTGACCTTATCCATGTTTTCTTTTTTTTACTGGGAGTGAGATCCCCTGTGAGCCTGAGTAATGCTATAGGTAACTCTGCCGTATATCCCTTGGGATCATTAGGACAAGCAAGGATGGGGGGACACGACAAGGTGGCCCCCATCGGGGGGTAGGGGTCTACTTAATTACTACGGTTGGTCACGAAGGGGAGGGAGGGGGGTCAAAACTTGGAAATAATAGGTCACATTCACTTGTAATTAATATAAGTAATGCATTTTTTATTTATAAATTCTATTTATTTTGATTTATATTTATAAAATAAATGTAAAATATTATTATGAATAAGTTTACAATGATAGAATAAAATATAAATACATTTGTATTACATATTTTTGGGAATCAATATTAGGTATAAGAAGTTGGCAATATTTTATGAGTCAAAAACAACAACAGTAAATACTAAAGGGTAAAGGTTGGAGGGAAAATTCTGTCGTATTTTAAAGAATATGTTTGAATTGATTTATAATAATACTAATCCCGGCTTCGCTCGGTTGAAATGTGACTATAGGTAGGTAGATATTTTTGTAATTATAATCAACTAAAATATAATACACCTTAGACTTAGAAGCAGATACTCGTTAAAGCTACCAGTTCGCTAGACGCCACCATTTATAATAGCTAGTTTACAGTTTAACATACTGGACCCAGTGTAAGCGACACCCAAATTCAAATTCCGAGCATATTTATACGAACCTACAGACGTACTCAATAGCGCAGCAGCGTGATGCAAAAATGCGAGGTAAAATTTTGTAACGCCATCTAATATAAAATATCAAAATTATGTAAGGTAAATAACGCCGCTAGATGGCATGTTAATCCAATTATTACGTGAATCGGCTTTAAGGCCAATATGGTGCCTATTTTCACCATTAGAATTAAACAAAATACTCGACAGCCCGAATTTTGTGGATATATGTTTGCGGATATATGATAATTTTGCAGAGATTTGAACAGGTAATAATCAGATGGTGCAATGTCAGGTAAATATGGTAGGTGACTAAGGACTTCCTTTCCTAACTCATTCAGTTTTTGTTGTGTCACCATTATCGTGGTGGAACACTATTCCTTTTCTGGACGCTAATGCTGGTCTTTTTTCTTTGTTTTTTAATTGCAGCACAGATCCGCGTTGATGGTTTTTCACAGTTTCAGCAACTCGTAATACACTGGACCTTTCCTGTCTCACCACAAACAAAGCAGTGTTGCTGATGATGTTCCTGGGTTGCAGTAAGATTTAGTTTTCTTAATATTATCGCAAAGAATCCACTTTTCAACTCCAGAAATCGGCTTGTCCAAAAACGGCTTCAAATTGTAACTAATCAGATGTGATGAACACATTCTTACACGATCAGACAAATTCTTTTCGGTTTACTCATGTGGAACCTAAACACTTTTGCACAAACAGTTGTATGATGAATGCCAAACTCTTCTGCAATTTCTCGACTTGTTAAATGTGGATTATTTTCCAACACGGATCGCAGAACATCATTATCGATCTTGGATGACCGTCCAGATCGGTCAATTTCTTGGAGACCCAGATTCCCGGAACGAAATTTGCCAAACCATCTTAGACAAGTACGAACATTTACAATATCTTTACCAAATACCGCTCTTAAATTTTTACATGCATCCGATGCATTGCTTCCTCTTTGGAATTCATACAAATGCAATGTCGTAAATGCACTTTATCTGACGTGTCTTTCACTTTAAATATCACAAGCAAAGGATGATGGGTAAAAAGGACTCCTTTTATTATACAGCAGCTAAAAAATAAAAAAAATCCGAATGACAGACGCTCACTAGCCAGATCTTTTTTTTATTAACAAGAATAATTACCTGCTTATTGAAATACGACAGAATTTTCCCTTCAACCCAAAAAAAGAATGAGCTTACTAAAATTATAAGGGAAAACAGTTTAATTACTTACTACTGATATCAACTTCATTTTCAACATCATTACCAAAGTGATTTTGCAATTAGACTGAAACCAGCAGTTAATTTGAACAATGCACGTTAACAATGATCGATTAAAGTTTATTGTTGTCACATTACAATGGCTG
>MOOZ01000122.1:1545634-1559804 GCA_002930495.1 Cecropterus lyciades | reverse complement strand
TAAAATAATTATAAGAAATACATCAGTGACAATCTTAAGGATCATAATCGGATCGGATCAACACTTCATAATCGGATCGGACGAACCATTACACAGTTCATTTCTCTAAAAAGTGGGTTCGTAATGATTTATTGTTAGAACACCCATTACACAAGAATCTTACATCGAATCGGTTCATTCAATCGTGAAATGCATTCAATTCCAACTGTCTAGTAACTATCTACGTGGGCGGATCTTGTGTTTTCATACAACTTAGGTACGTGTTACTTTCTGGTACAATTTAATTTATGTTTCAAGATCTAACTAAGTTAAGACTTTCCATACTGGTAATCACACTAGTAAGTAATTGATTCATTACTAATTAATATTACTTTTAGTAATTCATACGTTAATTCTATAGATTCTAATGATCATAGTAAAAATTATAACTACGCTAATATACTACATAATTTCTTTCACTACTATTTTTTGCATAACAGTTAAACTAAGTAATAAATTTTTAATTATTAGGTCTGAGTTTTATCTATTCAAACTTGTGTATGAATAACGATTACTAACCACCTAATTGTCAATAAATTTGAGGGCTATTTATATCCTCTATTTGTATCTAAAGGAGGACTATTAAAGACGTACCTTTTGCCAAAGTCGATAGATTATTCGGTCGTTTGTAAATAAATTGATGGGACTTGTCAACGAAAACGATTCAGATAAATGACGAAGAGTCTCGTGACGATCGTTGATATTATAATAATGATGAGGTACTACGCCTCTATCGACTTCTTGATTTGTTGGCGTTTTATTATAATAAATTATTTTTGTTATTAGATTGTACACGAGAATAATATTGACGGTTTTTAACGACCTAAGAGAGGATACGCTAAGACTTAAACAAACGATAATTTTAAATACTCGTTTTTTTTGCGTTTGGTAGATACTAAGCCTCAAGTATATAATTTATTTTTAAATATATATAATGACGTGTAAAAATTCAAAAACAAAAAAATACAAATGAGTCTCAATTGCAAGAACTCATTACACGTCTGTATGTTGGCAGTGTTTTATTTCATGACATCTTTTAGCTTTAATTTATTACACCGAAATAGAAAAGCTGGTTAATCGCTCTATTACCGAAGAGGGAATTTTCGACAAATTTTAATGTTTAGGAAGCTTCCTTCATAACTAATTGGATAAGTTTGCACAGTTTACGACCACTCTGATTACGATTAGTATTAACGATTCGAAATTACGATCTTAATCTATTTCGTTAGTTATTGTTATCGCCGGTCGAGTCTATTTTTATGCGGATGCCTAATCGATGTCTAGGCTCCCTTGGTCATTGTAACATTTAATTATCTATAGTTTGGCCCATTGCCGGTTCTACCTGCTAGGTAGCCTAACGCTTTGGCTACCCTCCAAGCGATTATATTCACTGAACTGTCAAAGATAAGTTATTTTAGATATCTCGACATTGAAACAGACGTTGAGTGGATGTGTCATACGAGCATGAGACTCGTTTTAAAGCGTCACTTTACATATTTTATTTTATGTTACGAATTGCCACTGTAAGGCGTTTTTTCATAGCCGATTTGTTTATATGGTAACTCACTAACATATGCTAGCGTTTTTAATTTTTTAAAATTTTTAAGCTTTTTTAAAATGTATCGCAAGGATAACATGCGTTAGGGCGTGTCCGAATGATGAGAATAAATGTGTACGTGCAGTAAAAACTCTATCACATTGTATTGAAATTATTCTCCAGTCGCCTGCATTATTCTGCGACAATTTGGGCCACAATTCCATAATACACACGTGTTATTGATTAATGAATGCATTGCGTTACGTTTGTTGGTTGACACCAGTCAAGTGATAAATTTAAATAAGACCATTTATGTCCAATTATTTGATCCGCCGGGATAATTGTGTGATCGATTACCGAATATTAAATAGTTTGCGTAATAATACGTTTAATTTGCTGTTAATAAAAGTAAAAGTGCCAAACATATTTAAATAATTCAACTCTCAACAAGATTTGGCACAAGTTTTACATAATGAGTACACAAAGAAAATAATATTAATTCTTTCGTTTATTTAATACCCAAGTGAGTTTAGAGAGATTAAATATTCTAATGCTTTGATAATGCGATTTTATGTGTATGTTATGGAGACAGACATAATATTCTACAAAAATATCTAAATAGGTAGGGAGAAAGGTAAATATCATTATATTTAGGCAACAACACTATGTTATAGAAAACTTTCATGATTGTTACTGCAATTGTTAGTTTAATACATATGGCTAAATGCATCTTGCATAATACTGTTTTCAAAGGCAATATTGTTATCTTCTAAGTGATATATTAAAACTTTTAATTATTTCCGACACTGCTTCTATTGATAATAGCTTATGAAGTTAATGAACTACTGACATCGCTTTGCATCTCTTTCAAAAATCGCTCAGCGCAAATGATTAGGGATGCCTAAAATCTATCAATGTAATTAAATTAAATAAATATCTATTTACAAGACTGGTGTAAAAACTGTGTCAGTAAACAAAAGTGACGCAAGCGTAGGTTGCAGAAAAAAACATTTTTAAACTTAACGTTTATTGTGTTGTCCAAATAGTAAAGGCTTCATTAAGAGTGGGATAGCGGACATCTTCCGATTTGTGACGATTAACGGAGGGTGGAACCGCTTACACGAATATTGACGTAGATGCTTCACGTCAACGTAATCCTGTAACATTGACATTAAGGTCACGCTGGGCCTTCGGTGTAGTCCGCGAAGCAAACAAGCGAGGGTGTTAGAGCGAAGCTAGATATTGACGGTGTTAAATCCGAGCTTAGAATACTTCCTCGAGATAAGGGACTTCGTGTGGCATCTGTGGAACCTGGCGCCGACGGAAATGTGGCGGAGGAGGCGGGAGTCTTGTTTCTGAGACCTGTAGCTGAGACCGGCGTTCTTTTCTATGTAGGTACGAAGGGCGCGCTCTCCCCAAGTCTGGGCGCGAGGTCGCTCGGTCGGCAGACCCTTGTTTCGTCTGTCCAAGTAGGTGATCACGTCGTCATAGTAGTTCTTCTGGTAGTCATAGTTGTAGGTGTATTGTAAGAATTTTGGCCTGAAAATAGTCAATACATTTTATTCCCCGCAACTAACATTAATGAGAATCATTATTACTCATTATCGCTGATTTGACATTTTGGAAGTATTAGGTGATGCTTTTGGACGTGTTTTAACGAGTAATTTGTGATGTCAACATCAATAATATGTTGCGAGGATTAATTGCATTCGTTTTTACCAAAACCTTTCGGGAAGGGATATTTAAAGTTTAAGTTGTCAATAGGTTGATACTCACCTGACCCAGTGTTTGCAGACAAGTTTTTTGGGCTCAGTTCCTGTGGTGATGTTTGTTGGTGGGGGAGGCTCGGCTACTTCAGCTTTGGCTTCGGCAGGGGCATCTGCCGCTGGGGCCGCACCCTCTGCGGGCGGTGCCTCTGCCGCGGGTGCTTCGGGCGCAGGAGTCTCCTCTACCACGTCATCCCACATGTTGAAGGTGGATTCTGAGACCAAAAATTATTGACGTTATTCTAATAACTTTTTAATTTCCGCAATTAACTGGTGCACAAAATTTTGTTGCTATTTAAAGTTGTTGAAACTTAAATTTGTGTTCTTATTTCAGTAATTTCGAATTTATATCGTAATTTAAGTTATTAGTTTTTTATACTGTCACATAATCCGCTAATTGGCACTCGAATTACAACGCATCGTTGTTAGAGCACTAATTATTCATCGAAGCTATACACTATTATATCACTAGAACACATCACTAAATCACGCACCTAATTGGATAAGAAGAGAGCGTGTGGAGTGGTTGGTCGTTCGGTAGAGACTGTTGTCGCTACAGCCGATGGCGCGAGCAGCCTCCCGATATATCTCCCTTCGACCCCACCTGGCTGTCGCAAGCGCTTCTGTGTGCGCCAATGATGTTCTGTCAATACATTGACCATGCATCGAGAAATTCTCCGCAACATATTGTCGTGCCAATTCACGTAATTTTACTTTGATCTACTTGAGCAAAACCGCTGTTTGGAAGATGTTTGTCAATTGACACGTTCGCTTTCTGTCCCCAACGAAAAAGTATTGAGCATACATATATAAAACACGTAAATTAGGCGCCGACAAATATTTTAGTTGCGTGGAAATATGCCAGATTGTAAAACAATTAAAAGTCTCGTCGTTGTACTTTAAATTTGTGTTGTAAAGTTTTATAGTTATTTAACAGAAAATCTGTTTAATTTTCAATATCAATCTACGACTAAACTGAAAGTTATATATAATAAGCGTTTATATAAATATTGATTATAAACTGGTACCATAATGAAATATGTAATGAGAAAATTTCATTACATATTTCAGTGAGAATACTTATTCAAACTTCATCTATTTTTAAATCAATGTAACAGGCATTTATGTTTAACTGCAATCACTCGAGTAATCTTATAATTCACATAGCCAGTCATAAATATGTACGGAGTGATAGTCTTAAATTAGATATCGGAGTCATGACTAAGCTGAAAGGGATTCAAATATTTAAAGGTAAACGTCTCTCCGTCTGCAAATCAACAAAAATATTTACTAATGTGTTTTGCTTACTTATGTAATCGGAATTTATGTGCGTTGTACGTGTCAAGTTATATTAGAAGACGCCCGTAATTATATAATGAATGCGGCTGCAGTGATATTTCAAAGACATTTTCACGGTCAGGTGATGCTATTGTTTCCAATAATAAATTTAGTGTCAGTACCAAAGGCCGCAGGTGCGAATCAATTATTGTCATCGCCGGATTATGGGTGTTAAGCTCTTTATAGTTACCGCGGAGAGGACACGAGAACGGCGGCGGTAATGACTAGCACTACCCTACCTTGTCCGTCCCTATTAAAGGATAGAGACTAAACATCGATTTTACGTTCGCTATCCAAACAAAATACCTGTCCCGCCACGTGTAAATCCGGGCTTAGCTAAAATGATCATGTGAGTGAAGAATACTGCGTATGAAAATTAACACATACCAATATGATTAAGTCATTTGTAATCAAATCTAAAGATGGAGTCTGTGTTCATTTTTATCTATGTTTTTGGCACCTTAAAACGGGCCTGTAGCGTTTCCATCACGAGATGGTAGTGGTTATCTATTTTTGAGCTGCGAAAGTTTCGTATACGAAGGATATAAATAGTGCACTAAATTCGTAGTAATAAATTAGTTATCAGTTAGTAAAACTCTGAAGCGTTTAAGAAGGAAAGTCTCATCGATCTAACGTCGTCGACACATGTCGCATTTCCGGTCGTCGCCGCAAATAAAATATGAATATAGTTCCGCATTATCAGAACGTTTGGAACTTATATTATCCTATCATATTTCATGCATGCAGTGTTAAAACTGCTGCATTAATAGTTAATAACTTTCAATATATTACGACGTTTTCATAAATAGTAGAAAATTAATAAAACGTAAACCGTTGCACACATTCGGCAGTTAATAATTGAAGCATTAAAATTTATCAAAAAATTATATTGATGACGTGAGGATGTGGGACTCAACTTTCTAATAGACTCTAAATAACTATTTCGCATAGTATGCGTCCCACGTTTTTTATTAAATTAAAATGAGAATTGTTTAGCCGCAAATAAATTTTATCTCGTTATTCATTATAAACTTTAGCGTAAACATATGTATGTAATACTCAATACCCCACACTAATATTGTGACTCAAGATAAGAAATGTTTGTAATAGTAGTACAAAAAATGGATGTCGTCTGGCAATGGCGTTATTGTAGAGGTAAATAAATCACGTTTATTATGAATATTTAGGGTGTTTTTTCATCATTGATGGTCGAAGTTAAGGTACGAAGCAGGGCTAAGCTAAGTGAGTAAGTTATGCTCTTTAGCTTACATCCGTAGTTCCAAACCTTAGTTCAAATTCCTTCATACAAAAAACATAGGTTCGTTGACCTTATTTCCACCAGATTCAAGATATGCTAGGAAATGAAATTCAAGCAATCTTATTGAAATATTTGAAAAATAATTTAGCTATTTCGTACGTTTCTGGTGGAGACGAACAGGTGACATACACGCTTCGAAGCGCTAAATACTATGAATGACACATTTTAAGCTTCTTATGCCTACAAGTATTTCCAAGTAAAGAGTATTTAAAGCATGCTTATGTTGTTTACTTCTAACATTACACGAGGCGTTCTAAGTTAGTTGTCAGGAAAAGTAAAACATCTGTGTTGAGCCTCAGCAGGACTATAATTGTATTCGGAGTTAATTACAAGTTTCAAAGCGCGAGCGTTCTAATACTACTCATACTACTGCTTTAATTTTTTACCAGTAATTTCTAGACGGAATGTCGAAAAGTAATAAATTAAACGAAAAATTATCGATGCGAAATTCACACTTACGTATGTATGCATGTAAAAAGTTATGTCATATAATTAATAAAAATACACTTTCTTTCTCTGCCGTTGCACGTATTCACTTGATTCAAACTTAATCAAATAAATACTACTAATACTCGCTTCTATATAGTTCTATCACCCTGATGAATTTGTAGTGCATAAGTTATATTCAGATTTAAATAAAAATATGTAATGTTAGCGTAAATTATTGTGTTGAGTTACTTTATAAAAAAAAATGCTAATTGCTATCTCATCAGATTTTTTTGATAAGCTGAATTTTTACTTACCTATCATAACAAATACCTCACTCGCGCCATACTAGATGGCGTTGTACAAACTGTCACTCTCACCACGAAATCTGTAAGAACAACTTTCATGGACTGGACTAGAGTGACGGAATGCAACCAGACGATTTTTTATGGATGCATGCTAGCAGTGGGTCGTTACCGCAACTGCAACTAAAGGAACCAACGGGAAAGTTATCAAGTTCTATAACTAATATGTAAGTAGCTTGTACTGTAAGACTTGCGAAATCGGTACCGATTTTCAAAATTAATTACTATTATTTTCAAAACTTTTCAAAAGCAATATAACTTCAAAGACTGTTTGTTCACTATCCACAAAAAAACATAGCAAGTTAATATAACATCATTCAAAGAAAATGTTTTCTCTACATTATAGGTCAGAGTGCCTAAATAAAAAAACATACAAGTATTCATAAAAGCGCGTGTTAAGACTTCTTCGATTTAAGTTCTTTAAATATTACCACTTTACGAATTCCACTTGCCTTGCCTTTGCGTTACTAAGCAAAAATAAATATTTACAGCTACGAATACAAACACTATTAAAATAAAGACTTTCTAGTTGACATACAATAAACGTGTTAATGAAATAAATGAATGAAATGAATGAAACGAATGAAACGCATGAAACGAATGAAGTGAATGAAATAAATGAAATTAATGAAATTAATGAAATGAATGAATGAAATGAAATGAATGAAATTAGATAATCTGTTAGTATTATCTAAGAATTTTAAGAGTAACTTCTCAAGTCTCGTCTTATTTTAGTGGATTTAAATTGTGGATTTTTGTAACCACTTTGGAATCCTGCCATATCTGTATCCGTCCTTCTGTTGTACATTAATCCTACATAGATAACCTACGTCAAATCGATTCCATCGTGCTTCATTTCGTAATTTTTTTCTCGCTTGCTGTTCGCGACTCGGCAGCCATAATTTCAACCACTTACTAGGTTCTAAGACATTGCAGGTCACATAGACAACATTTGCCAAAGGAGCTTATTTTCGTAAATATGAATCTGCTGTATACGTCGATATGATGGTTATCTTTTCGTTCCATAAAATAAATTTATTTTTCTCGGGTTAAAGGGGCTTGTACCTTTATAAAAGCGAATTTTAATTAAAGAAAAATAATGGCTGATTTCTTGTGAAATATGCATTACTGATTAAGTAAAAAATTAAAACACATCACCATTAAAACACATACAATATAAAAATTTAAAAGACCATTTAGTTAACGTTCGTTACAGTGTGACTACACAAATAAAGCGTTGTATTCATTTTTTTAATTTGTGTATACATAAAGTGACGGGAACTGTTATCACTCCTTCGTGGTATTGGTGACGAACATCTATCATAACTTCAGTACATTGATTTACGCAGGCGAGGAGAGTCGTATTGACAAATAATTTGGCTTCAATCATTAGGTCGCTTCACTGTGTCAATGCGATGCCAAAGTACAGGGTGTACAAAAAGTAGCATTCAAAAATATAAGATTGGAAATAACTTTTGAATCTATAAAACGAAACGATGATTAATCGGCATGGGCATATTTTTAGTTTTGTCATTCTCATATAATAATTATTTATATAAAGCTCTTAATAAAATGAAAATGATAAAATGATAATTAATTTGATTTAAAGTTTTTAAAGTAGTTTCATTTCGATTTTTCGAAATAGAAAAATATGTCTATCACAAGAAATCGAATATTGTGTGGCGTTGGGTCGGCATAGTCCGTGATTTAAGGGCAGGCGAGCGCACAAAAGAGAGAATTGCTGAATACCATCGCGTCGTGTTTTTGTGTTAACTTGGAACGCACGTCGTGCAACCACGCGCACACTGAAATGTTTCGCAAAACGATAAAAAAGATCAACCTATGTATAGCGTTTAGAAACGCGTTTTGTTTCTACGTGTTTCGCTAGATAAAACCCGCTGAATTGTCAATTTTTAGACAGAACTGAAACGATGAATGGTTAAAAGTCAAACATAAGTGTAACTGTTTGAATTGGTATTATTATATAATGGTAATGGTGATTGTTGTTTTTTTTATCGTAATCTAATATAAGTGTGTAATAGTCGTGTTTCCACCTCAGTAATTAAGCCATGATTACTATTTTAAATTAATTAATTATTCTGTCGAAAATGCACTGGTTTGATATCATTTTCTTACATTTTAATATTATATGTCGCTTACAATAATTTTACTCGTCGCCATTTAACTGTAAATCCTAATAAAAATAATCATAATATTCACCGAAGTGTAGCATAAATAGTGTTCAATTTCAATATATGAAAATTTATTTTTGGTAACATACATATGTACACAGGTAACATACATATGTATATTACTTTTATCCTCTGATTTTCGACTTAATTGAAACATTATAATTGAAACAACAGTTTAATTGACTACATCTGCATTCAAAAGTAATAACGTGTTTTTTGAGATAGACTTCGGGCATCATTTGTTTAACATTGTCAGTAATGTAAAATTTATATGTAGTATAAGATGTTGATACCAGCATAAGATGTTGGATTGCTGGTGATAATGTATGTAGTGAAATCACAGGATAAGAAGTGAATTAAAGTGTAGATTTATTTCTCAACAGCTGAAAATGATAACCCGTCTTACAAGGGACTTTACATATAACTCTACAAAAGAACTGTACAAATAGAACTATTACAATAGCACAGTACAACGATTCATTTAGAACTGTCACCATGGAACTACTCTTTAATATGCGAAAAGTCAATTTCTTTAGTTTCGTCAATGGTATTATTTTTAAAAAAGTCCATCTGCCTAAGATTATTAGCGTTAGATAAGATCTCACTCATCAACGTTAGATTACTACCTGTGTCGACTATGACTAAAATCTTACTCGTCTTTAATTACCACTTTTTTATACTTAAGCTTAACAATAAAGCATATGGGCTACCTGATGGAAAGTGGTCGCCGTCGTCTATGGAAATTTGAAACACCATGATAAGTCGCCATTGTATCGCCGGATTTGAAGGAGAACCTTTTCGCACCTTTTCTGCACGCCCGTGGCAAAAACGAACGTGAAAACCTCGCCATAGAGGACCGGCACGAGTCCAGTTAGTGTGGATTGAACTTCATCCTTCGACGAGTGGTGCGGTGGAGGAAAGGTGACGTAGGCACCAAGTCAAAAAGTTCCACGGAATAATCACCGTTGTAAAGACGGTAGAACATGCAGAGGGAACCTATGTCCCTACATAGACTCAAATGTTCTAACCGGTTGGTGATTTTGATTGCGCGTTTTTGCGCGGAATCAAGTAGGTTAAGCTGGTATTGTAGCGCTCCAGCCCATAGATGCGAGTAGTATTTCATGTGAGGCCTCGCTTGTGCTTTATAGAGCATAGCCAGTTGCCCCCCAGTGAAGCACTGCCTGGCTCTGGTGAGAACGCAGAGATTTTGGATGCCATCTTGGTTTTTTCTTCCAAATGACCCCGGTACTGCACATCACACGAGATGTCAACGCCCAGGATCCCCACGCTTTTATCAATAGTGAGCGGAATTCCCTGGAACTTTGGCGCTATGACAAGTTTTTTTTAGCGGTAAACGCGCAAACTTGTGTCTTCTTGGGGTTGAACTCAACAAGGTTAAGTCGAGATGTCGAGACCTGCTCCAAAGAGTTCTTGATTTCAGACACAAGTCGGATTCTGCTTTCTTCTACGAGTGTCCGAGAGGTGTTTGCACGGCCAGTGTATACATCATTACCCCGTGCTATCAATCTACATAGCAATGTACGCTGCCAATATGTTGCAGCATGTCATTGATATGCCAAATGAATAGTGTAAGAGAGAGGACAGAGCCTTGAGGTACACCGGCGTTAATGGACCTCGTGTCCGAGCTGCACCCGTCGGCTACGTCCTTGATGTGCCACTCAAACAGGCCTTTGCGATATCCAGGCTTACAGCTAACGCTTCTCCGTTGCTCTGAAAGGCTCGAGCCCATCGGTATGTGAGGCACACCAGTAGATGACCAGCTGAATGGCCCTTGCGAAAATCATACTGGTGATCGCTGATCAGTTGGTGGTCCTCATGGTCCTTTGAGAGCAGGGAGGTTATCGCTATAGGCTTGTAGTTGGCCGGTTCTCTTTTGTCACCTTTTTTCGGTTTTGGACGCACAAGGGCCACTTTCCACGAAGACGGTACTTGTCCTGTCGGGTAACATAGCGAGAACAAGAACGTTAGAATGGGAGCCAACTCGGGATATCGTCCGCACGTCCTTAACACCACTGCGGGGATATAGTCTGGCCCGCTCGACTTCTTGGCATCAAGGGACAATAGACCTGTATGATATGATATGACTATCCACTACTTCTTCAAATTCGTCTTTAAGTGTTTTTTTCAACTTAGGCCAAGTTTTTGCCCATCCTTCATAAGAAATGAATAATCTTGACGAGCCAAGCAATAGGCGCTTAGCGTATACAACTTTTTGCCCCTCATTCCATCCGCAAAATAGAGCTATCTCCTCGAAGTCGTTCAACCACCACTGCACGTTTAGTTGGTTATCACTACTGAATTTGTCCAAGGACATCTTCAACGTCGTTAAATGTTAATAATACGCGTTGTGATTTGCTATACCAACGAATCACCGGCGTATTATTAGGAGTTCCTTCATCATCCGTACGTCGTCATGAGAATTTCTTCGGTCACGATTCACGGGATTCAAAACACGTTCGTCTCTGTATCTAACCCATTCGTGCACATTTTTGGCTAGTACATAGGCGACTTTAGCGTCTAATTCTTCATCTACTTCATCGTTTACATCGTTGTCCCCTTGTTCATCTTCGTCTCAATTATCGGCAATGCGGCGATAACAATTTCGGAATTTCGCAATTTTGACCCGTCACCCGGAGACGCCGTTGCTTGAGCTCCACTCTGAGCTGTGCCACTCTCATCTGCGGAAGTTGGTGTCTTCCAACTCTATCGTTTTACGCCTCTGGCAACCTCGTCAATTATGCCTTCTATGACTTGCAGACTTCATGCACAATATTGAACTTTTTAAACACACCGTACCGATACGTCGTCACCTACACTTATATTTTTCTTTATTTGGTGTGATTCTGGATGTACCCCCAAAATTCTAGTGGTGTCAGAAGTGGTATAATTTTATTATATTAAGCTTAATATAATAAAATTGTAACTCATAAACATGAATAATCTTGCCGCAATCCTTTTCTACACTAACCTTAATTATGCCAAATACGACACTCATCTGTGAACCTAGTATCCGTAAACAAGGATCAGAGGTTTTCACTTGACGTATTAATGTATAGCTACCATTGAATACTTCAATTAACTGTAACATTAAACCTTTTCAAAATAAATGCAAAATGCAGCAGCTTAGTAACTCTAATCGTAATAAATAGTTACGAGTCAACTTCCACGAGTAAAATACGTAAAGAATATAATATTATTAAGTTTACCTTTAAAGGGTAGCCGTGTAGTAAAAACGACTCTCGATTTACCGGCATACGCGACGCGAGCACTAATTAATCTCCGTTAAATTTGTAAACTCATATAATAATTACAACGGACGGTTATTAATGATAGCGAAATTTTAAACGCTTTAGCTTATTATATTCTTTACTAGTTTCTGCACACAGCTTTATCCAAATTGGTGAGAATTAAATTATAATTTCCATTAGCTTTTTATGTTTGCAATTGAGAAGTCGTATCTATCTATCATTTATCAGCCTTTGAAAGTCCACTGCTGGACACAGACCTCCCCTAATCGGCGCCACTCCGACCGGTCCTGAGTCATCTAAAACCAGCGGTTACCCGCCGTCTTCTTCAGATAAGTAGTATACGTACATGAAATTCATCTGATATTAAGTGGCTGCTGCCGCCCATGGACATTTAATCAATCCTAAATAAGATTAAAATCTCTTGAGGTTGGCCACAGTTACGTTGTTACCTCTGAGAACTAAGTTGGCACGTCTCGAATAAGTATGTCTTCCTTACCAAACCAACATATATATATATATATATATACACATATATACCAAACATATATATTATCAATTCTTTTAATCTTACTCTTACCTACAGGTTTTTTTTATATAGACCGTACTGCGGTTTTTTGTGTTTACGGAGCCTATTTATCATGTATTCAGATTATAGTATGTGTAAAATTATGTAAACCTTAGCTTCATAAGAATAACTTACTGACTAGTCAAACTATAAATCAAATGGTTTTACTAAATTTGAACACCTTGTACAAATTCCTGGTCGATTTACGAAATGACCGCTCTAATTAGCGGTGTGTCGACCTTGGAAGAGACGAGTCATTACCCCTATTTAAATCATATACATCATTTTTGACTTCTATCTGTATGATATGAAGCACATTCCATTTCTCTTTCAACCTTCACGATGATATACAGATGATATACAGATTGATCTCACGTTTGCAAATCCCATAGGATGAACTGTGCATACGTGTTATTTTATTTTTATAGTTTTTCGGATTTTTTTAATACTTGTGCTGATGTACTAGTGTATAAAGTTTCTTTTAATTTACACAATTTAGCTACATATGAGTATATGATAGTTTAATAATACTAACATTATAGAAGAAAAATTGATAATATATTTTCGCTTACAAGCTAAGGAACTACGCTTTACATAAACACTATTGATTAAATTTATGAAATCAAACTACTAATGATTTTGCCTAAGAATTTTGAAACAATATGCGACACCCTTTTTAGGGTTCCGTACCCAAAGGGTGAAAACGGAACCCTATTTAGTAATAGGGTTCCGTTTTTATTAGGGTAGACTTCGCTGTCTGTCTGTCTGTCACCAGACTGTATCTCATGAACCACGATAGCTAGACAGTTGAAATTTTTACACATGATATATTTCTGTTGCTGATATAACAAAAACATCTATAAATAAATATATTAAATATATGTACTAATAAATTAATTAATAATATATTCTTATAAATAAAAACAGAATAAAATAACTATTTAAGGGGAGTTCCCATACAAAAAACCTGATATTTTGCCGTTTTTTAATAGATAGTACGGAATCCTTCGTGTCCGAGTCCGACTCGCACTTGGCCGACTTTATTTAAAACTAGCTGCACCCCACGGTTTCACCCGCGTATTAGTTACTACAAAGAAAACTAATTTGATTAGAATAAATGTTATATTTATAAAAACAACTTCGGAAAAATGCATTATTATGGAATAAATTTGGTTAGCATAAAAGGGTACAGTGAGTTTACCTGAAAAGATAGACATATGCTGCCGCTGACTTTTTTTTAGAACTTTTTAATGGGATCAATTCTGTCATACACATTTTTTAACTTTAACCGTTTACGCAGCGCATGCAGCGGAAGCTCTCATTAGAAAAAAAACCCCGATTTTGAAACATTATTC
>MOOZ01000122.1:1501648-1542751 GCA_002930495.1 Cecropterus lyciades | reverse complement strand
GATTGAGAGGCCGAGTTTCAACCATTCGGCTATCACTGCTCTCTGATAATAATTTTTAACATTCAAAGATAATACTTTAAAAACGAGTTCGTCTAATACCGAAAGAAAACATCGTAAGGAAACATAATTATTCTTTTGAAAGTTTATTGAAAAAAAGAAATTAGCAACGGTGTATAAAGTTTACTAATCCGCACCAGGCTCTGACAGGAGTCTCTTAACGTGCTAACCAGTGAGACGGTTATCGACGCCGACGAGCTATAGTCATTTGTATATTTCCTTTGTATTGCTATAGCTAACCTTCCGTTCACGCTACGACAACATTATTATAAGGTGCTCGAAGCCACAAAGCGTCGGCTCGCTGTCTGCAATATCATTTCACAAGCTTATTAGAGCTTTGATAGCACAGTGGAAAAGCAGCATCATAAGTCGTAGCGAGGTGAATTATCTCGTCTAATTCAATCAATTGATTAATGTTTAAACTTAATGGTTTATATTAAGTGGCTATGACCAGCAGTGGACTGAAATGAGCTGATGATTATGTTTGAACATTGGGTTTAAGATTTTATATCAAGAGATTCCATGGAATTCCATGGAATTTTCCACGTTAGTAACATAACTCCTACTTTAAGTATGAATAACAGGTAATTTTTCAGGGAATACGTATATTCTTATGTAAATTATTAAGCAGTTTATAATTATTTTAAATTTTATTTTATAATAATTATAATAACCGCCATCTGTTGATCAGCTGACGTGACCAAGTATAAAAGGAGACTCATGCGCATTTAGGTAAGTAGGTTTTGTTATTTAAAGTATTAGCCGTTAGATGGCGCTGTATTGTAATAAAATTATAGTAAGTACAATCCACTATGTTAATAACTCACGATAGTAATAGATGGAGCTAGCTGATAAATATTATTTAATAATACTTATGTAGATTTAAACGTTTAATATTTCTAGACATATTTGTTGATTTAAGAGTAATTAATTTCTGCATAATTGAAATACTTAAAATTAATTTTGATACTATTTTTGTACTAGTTAATTTAAGGGGCTCTTTGAAAAGGTGACTACTTTCCAGCACGTAACCCGTCTGCTTAATCGTTATGTTTAAGTATTGAAAAGGACTAGATATGTCTTATATTTAGGTCTTCAGTCTTGTTAGGTAAATCTTAATCACATTATAGGTAATTTTTATTTTATTGCCTTCCCTGTAAGACTTGCGGCATATTTTTTTACATAATGGAGAACAACGGAATGCGTTTTATCTGAACTACCTATAATAATAATACTTAAAAGCTCAAATGCTTATTTACAGTCAGTTTATTAAAAGTCGCATTCAAATTGTCGTTAAACAATTTAACAGGGATGAATAAAACGTGAAAGGTGCTCAAAATTGATTGAATCTATTTGAATGATTTACTGCCACTTGTGTACTAAAAAGCTTACAATATTTTATAGGTATTTGGCTTACTTGAATAATTAACGGAAATGAATTTCCTCAATAACCTAACAGTCGGTTTTTTTTCTTTATTTTTTACCAGATTTAGTTAAATGGTCTACAATTACTTCGATTAAAGGAAGGGACAGTGTGACTGATGTCCATATCCATAGTAACTACTTACTATAGGGTAGGCCACATGCTTGTTAGTAAATAATTTTCTTCTGTTGCTTATGTCATTTTACTGGAATTATGCTAGATCAAAAGAGGCTAATCTATAGACGCATTTTGCTATCGACAAAAATATTTTTTATGTGTTTCGTTTATTGTTTAAGTGACTGTTTAAACACAAATTAACTCTGTTAATTATCACCTAATAGCCTTAAATATATAAGGCTACGATGAATAACCCATCGCTTCAATTATACCAAGGATTTTTATGTTTATGTAACATCTAAATTACACCAAAGAAATAAAACACAGGAATACGTAGAAGTTTATTCTATATACGAAGTATAAAATAGACATTTACTCGTTCCTTGTACAATGAGAAATGCAGGAGCACACATTCTAGCAAACTTATCTATGTCAAAAAACCATCAAGACTGTGACATTTAATGCGTAGCATAATTTTGAAGACAGGTGTCAGGTTTGTAACTAGTTAAATTATTTAGAAGGTGACTTGTTTCTTTTCCCGCTCAGCGCGAATCGTCACTTTAGAGGCGGCTACAGTCGTGTCTGCTGAATCTGTGTCTGCAACGAGTGCCCGGAGGCGGGCGGCGCGCTTCTCTCTGGCGGCGTTGCGTTCTGTGAGCTCCGCCATCTCGTCTTCCAAGTCGGAAAGACGTGCCCGTGAAGCTTTCGCTCTCAATGCTGCGGAGCTTTCCTCGGTCGATTCACCGGCATTCTTGAGCGCTGTCCACTTGGTGAGCGAATTGTCTTCATTCAACCTACGCGCGATGCGTTTCTCTGTGCGTTCTTCGTTCTCGACCAAGGCCCGCCTGGCGCTGCTGACGTCCGACTGACCGATGCCGACGCTCTCAAGAATTTTGTCGGAAATTCTCATTCGATTCTCGAGGTTGGCGACGCTGTTCTCGAAGTCAATGTCCTCTGCGAAGCGAGAGGCCTTCTTGCCGGCACGTATACGCTTTAGAGAGTCTGTGATCTGGAAATAGATAGAAGAATAATATTAAATTAAGCGGTTTAATTTCAATTATAGTTACAAATTATTTTTATGATGTATTTTTTATTTATTTTCTAATAAATATTCTACATCTTATACTCAAAAGTTGTGCTTAAAAAGCTTTGGTAATCTATTGCAGGGGATCCCAATTTCATTTGGCCATGGAACCCTAATTGATCATAAATTTTTGACGGAACCCTAGCTGATTATTTTTAATAATTATAACAACTAAGGTGTTTACTTTGTAGTTTAAATATTTACATGTTAGTACTCCAAGAAAGATCAAATTATAAATGAAAAATAATCATTAAGTATGTAAAGATAATTTAATGTGAGGAATTAATTTTTAACATATTTTTATAAGCATAGCGTTTATGACCCTTGCACGAACATTTTATTTAAAAACCGGCTGAGTGCGGAACCACTGTATCCCTTCTACAGAACCCCAGGGGTTTCGCGGACCACCATTTAGGAATCACTGATCTATAGTCATATCATAGTCAATCTGTCATATTTTTCATGAATTAATGTTATTGATATCAAGTATAGTGAACAATTTTATTTGGTGGGAAAGTTATTTCAACATACAGTTTCAAATATTAGAAAATATTTCTGCCATATATACGTATGGTGTAAGATCGGTAATACATATTTAAGTTCAAAGCGTTTAGTCTCGACCGACATGTGGGTTGTCTTTCACTGGGCAGTTAATTTTACTGCCCCATAGTTATGGCTCATTAAAATGGCTAGATAGTCATAGACCACTTGTAGCACAAACCTAAGGAAATTTACGTCCAGTAAAACGGGATACTGATAAACAATAATTTAAATATAGTAAATAATATAAAAACTTGTAAGTTAAGAAAATAAAAAGTATTAGCTTCACATGTAGAAAGCATTAAAGAAATATTACTTTAAAAATCTTAGTAGGTAATATTCATGGTACTTATATATCAATGGTAATAATAGATGATAATTTTGGGTAAGGCTTAATACACTAAGTAAATCATATACTAAACAATAATAACAAATTTCAATTAAATTAAAATTAAAAAGGACTGAATGTACATAGTTCCATTAAGGCGGGCAATCAGGAGGCATCGATGTCCATCTTGATTACAAGACAGCCATCCTTGCTACATAGCCAGGCACTCAATAAATTAGAAGTTAAAAGCACAATTATCTTAGAACGGGGGGCGACCCACAGGCGTGCGCCGAGAAATTGACGGAAATGGGAGGACAAGAGTAAGGCGAACAGCCCATATACTTTGTCTATTATGTCTTTAAGAGCCTTGAATGCAGCAAAGGTGTTACTTTTTTCTTGATTAAAATTAAGGCCGCTATAAAAAAATATAGATATAGAAGATAATTTGGAAAATCCAAAATCTTATAACGCTTAGTTATTAAAAAAAAAATAGGCAGTTATAGAACTACCAACAGAAGTGAAAACTTATGAGAAAATAATCATAAAATGATTTAAGTTTCTTTTAAACACAATTACTTAGGTAAGTAAATTAGTAATGGGCACCTATAATTATAAATGTAGTGTGTACCTCTAATTATAAAAGTGTTGTGCACAGTCTTACCCAAGGGCCACAAAACATACCCTACAAGCGTCAGCGTTGAGCGTTAAAAACGTTAATTGTATGCGCTTGATCTTACGAAATTACACTGCAAATTGTAGCTAAATTTGCCAAAATCCGCTCAACGCTAACATTTGCAACGCTTACCGTATGTTTCCTGGCTAAAGACAGCCCATTGGCTACTATCGCTTGTGCGATAGTGATAGGCCACGAAACATTCGCTCGGCACTAGGCCTGTACAAATTAAAGATTCTTTATTTTTAATCTTTGTATCGCCATCTAACGTCGAATCCGAGAAACGATAATCGATCGTGTATATACCACTATATTCAAATCCTGAAATTTCTCATGTAACGTCATGTATCGTCAAACCCGAGAATACTTTATTAGCATGTTGGTGTCGCGAACTCGTACTTTCCCCGTCCTCAAGTGCTCAATGCGGATAAACAAGTTATTACTTCAAAAAATTAAAAGTGTGGCTTAGTCTCCATAGACAGCTCAGCTCTCTATTGTCAATCAAATATGCTTATTTGGTTGACCTAAACTTATCACTCTAGCAACCTAAATTATATTTTTGAGACCAATTCAGGAGGATAAGTAATAAAAGCAATCCTCTCATTTAAAATATTTTTCTGTGGCTCCACCTACCTGTATGTTATTAACTTCCATATCAATAGTAGTAAAATATTTGATAATAGATGGATCACAGATTATCATAGAAAATGTAATTATTTGAATTCAAAGGTAATAAAACCTTTTATCATTGTTTTAAATATAAATAGTAATTATCGAGCTATAATGTAATAATATTTAAATAAACAAAATCACATTTATAGATTTATAATTTAGAAGGACATCGAATAAGACAGCGATTTTAAATAGGTATTCAGTTCAAAGAATTCTGAAGCGAATGAAAAATAATGACTCAATAAGTGCAGTTTTTCGGGTATTTTTCTTGACACATACCTACATACGACGTCCATGGAGAAATATTTATAATCAATATTTTAAATATTATATTGCACTTAATATTTTTGAAAAGTATCTAATGTTATAAGAAAAGTGTTAATATACGTGAGTTCATATTACCCTACAATGTATACCTATGCGATAAAAGTAATTTTAGTCGAGAAAATGGCATGTCACTGATAAAGTGAGAATAAGGCACAGTCAAATGCTACGAGTTCGACGTGCAATAATCCGTTTGGATTGTGGATAAAAAAATGAGCTCATCACATTTTTTTAAATATATCAACGATAATTTATTAACTTAACAAATCCTCAATATTATGCTGTCTTTTTTATCCTATTGCGTTTCGTTTTATCCCTACCTTTAATTGGACATTAAGCCCCGGAGCAATAAATTCGCAGAGAAAACCGCGACTTAACTGTGCTTCGTGTACGAGCCGCGGTTTGTTGCTCATCCACTAGCGAGCTTTACCGCCAAGTCAACAAAAACCGCGGTATTACTCGCTGTCGATTAGGGGCATTACGCTTGGTTTGGCGACTGTGGCTAATGGATTTGTAGCTACGTTTGCCTTATTTTTTATGATGATTCGATTAGCGTAGCGAACTATCGTACAGTCTGCCTAATGATAAGTGGTTGACGATTTCCATTGATACTAATGTTCAAAATCAAATGGTATAGGATCATACTTAAATTTGGTCTTAAGTACGTTGTTCATACATCATTGTTAACACATACAACCTCTATACAGCTATAATAGAGCTATATATAGCTATCATCTCGAGCCTCCATCATCGAACTGCTTATGTGGAAATTTACTACATTTTCTTATATTATTGAAGAAGCAAACGAGCGTGTTGTCTCTCTGGTGGTAATTTTTTGTTAGCGCTCATCAACATAATTATAATTATGTTGCTTGTACTGTAATTATTATTCTAAAAATCAAATTTCGAATAATACATACCAAAACCACAATTAAGTCATAATTTATATTTTTGATGTATCAGTATTTTAAACCTAAAAATACTAAGTAGCTCGATTCTACTGCCCGGAAGTGTTTATGAACGAAAGGTACAGATAGTACAGATACTTCTATAATCTTCAGAGGTACAACGTATCTTGTTATGGATCTCAAACATAACTCTCACGCTTTGACGTTCGGTCCATTAGATGTGAATACTAATTAATACCTCGAAGCTATTTGGGTGAGGTTAGTATCGTGTATTTATTATACTAGTTATCAAACTGAACCATGCTCGGTATTTCATAATTTAAGTAGGTATATTGAATCTTTAAAAGCAAGGTCATTGAATCTGTATTCCCCGGGATTGCACCTGTCTAGACCGATTAATTACCTTCAAAAATTCTACTACGAATGGATGAATACACAGCGGAGATTATTATAAAAACTTATTTATTTCACAAGACTCTGAAAAAAACCTTGAATGGAAGAAAAACTTAAAGGTTGGACCTTTTGCGGGTCGACTGCTATACCAATTCTGCCTTATATCAGTAGAAGTGTACTACATATTACTTCACATCATTGGCGTCTCACGAATGTGCGTTTGCTATTTTGATTAATTAGTTTACGTTTCTAATAAGATACATAATAATTATGTGAGATCTATTTGTCCACCTCATAGGCTAATAACAAGTAAATAAGGTTAGGTTTATAAAACACCGCAAGCAATTTCAATTACGCTCTGAGCCTAATCATCTTTGTCCTTGGGCGACATTTGCTTTTCGCGAGTTCTGAAATGAGATTGAAATTTCATTTGGGTCTAAACGATATCAGGTAGGTATGCTTAATTTCGGTATTTTTAGGATTGCGATCTAAAGATAATTTCTTAGGTTATTTCTTAGGTAGGCGTTTGAAATGGAAATTTTGGAGTGCAGTTCAGTGATCTCACGGGTGATGTCTTTTGAAATTTATTTTTAACGAACCTTTCGTATTAATCTTATATAACAATATGTTTATTACTTAAACCTAGCTCAATTATAATATATTGATATACCCATCCTTGTATTAAAGTGAATCTCTCCATAAACTTCGGAGTAAACTTACCACAGATAGTTCTGTACTGAGTGAACATGAAGTTGTAATAGGGTTCCATGAACTTTAATAACCTAAGCCAACTGTTTGCAGTGCATACGCAGTCTTGATTAGGTAGTCTAATAGCGGCAGAGATATACGCTTAATATATCGAATTAGGTGCTTCATAATGTTCGAGTAGTTTATAACTAGTAAGTACTAAAGTTTGGTAGAATTGACTATTAATAGCGATATAAAGATCCTGTTATTATTAGGTAAATCTATGTAGTTTTCGTTTAGAGAGATATTTGTGGTCTATTTCAGGTATCTCCTATTTGTGATCAGTTTCAGACGTCATATTAAAGTAGCAGTAAGTCATTTAACATTACTAAGTCATTTGCTGTTTGTGATATAAAAAATCGGCCAGGTGCGAGCGGAACTCGCGCCAGGGGTTCCGTATCATTATCTATAAAAAAGGCCAAAAAATCACGTTTGTAGCATGGGAGCACTTAAGTATTTATTTTATTCTATTCTTACTATTTGTTGTTATGGCGGTAACTGGCAACTGTCTAGCTATTACGGTTAATAAAATACAGCCTGGGAACAAGCAGACGGACAGACGGACAGTGCAGTGTTATTAATAGGGTCCGTTTTTATGGGTCTGTATGGGTACGGATCCCTAAAAATCGTTCCATCCGATATTTACATGTACAGAATACAGAATATGAATTTAAACCCTATGGAAATTAACGCAAGTAACTTAAATAATATTGTATATGGAGTTTATACATAATTATCTAAGTTACTTGCGTTGATGAAAGTCCCATACAAATAATTTTGCCTTCAATATTCAGACTATAACGCAAAAGTGCATAAGAAATAAGTAGTGCTGCTCCAGTTGGCATAAGTGTGTCGTACAACTGCAGGAGGCCTGGAGGGCCCACCACGCCTCTAATGTTTATTGGTTCAGGTTAATGGATAACATGTTGGATGATTCAAAAGGCATCCGATGAAGTTTAACAATATCAGTCCTATTAGAGCAAGCGGGACCAAAAGCCTAAAGTAGCCTCCGAAAAAAAGAAAGCGCGCGTGAAATTTTGCCAAAAGCGGTCACTTGAACAGTTTTTTCTTTTGTCGTTTCTTTATTGCTGAAGATCATATCTATGAAAGTCCCTAACAATTTTATGTGTTATTCTCCTACAGTTTCTTCCAGTTTTCAGCTGTTCTTAGGGCGTCGTAATGGAGATTCCGGTCAGGGTAACTATTTTTGGTCACACCATCGGGTAGGTGATCAACAGCGAGGTCTCTTTCATTCTACTTTAACCAGCACTTCCGATTTATCGAAGTGGTCTGCTTGTTGGCGAGCAATGTGAACAAAATAGTCGATGATCTTCCGGTGGCAGATGGTCGCTACATTTCGATTTCGATCGCTACCACTTATAATCCTATATGTTTCATGTTCATCTAATATTTTTCACAGTTCAGGTCATCTTAAGGTAATTATATTTGACCTTATTTAATGCCACACATCTATACTAATATTATAAAGCTGAAGAGTTTGTTTGTTTGTTTGAACGCGCTAATCTCAGGAACTACTGGTCCGATTTGAAAAATTCTTTCGGTGTTAGATAGTCCATTTATCGAGGAAGGCTATAGGCTATATATCATCGTCGAAACTTACGCGGGTGAATCCGCGGCGCGCAGCTAGTTTGAAATATAAAATAAACTTTCGCCCGCCACTTGAGAGGCTGCGCGACTTTTCATTCAAGTGCCTCATAATTAAAAAAATTGATTAATTTCATACGTAATTATTAATAACTACTGAAACTCTAGTTTAAAATGTTTAAATGCCTCCAGTTTTAAATTTCAGTCTTAATCGTAATGGAGTCTTAATCGAATCTAGGTACTATTAGTTAATAAATGAATACATTACGATTTTTGCCTGCCTATAAAAAAATAATGACACTAATACTATACTGTACAAATTTAAAATATGTTTGAATCTCAAAAAAAAAGAACAACAAAAAACCGAACACAATTTTTTCTTTGAATATTTTTTTGGAAAATAACTTTGATGTGGTAAACCACTATGGTTTCTACATATTTCCTTTTTTTCGTTAAAGCCTTTGCCTTAAAGTTATAAATAAATAGAAATTTATCGCCATGAAACTAGCACAAGCTTTGTTGCGTGATTTTGACATACTTAATACAATTACAAAAACAGCAAGAAAATTTTATTTTTATGCCATGAATTATTTACCTAGAATAATATAAGGTGTATTTATTATCTTCACAATAAAATATTCTGATAATGAATAAAGCATTATAAAATTTTATTACCTTTTTTAAAAACATTTTTATTTTGTAACGTCGTTTCTCATATATTAAATGTGAGAAATGAAGTTACAAAAAAAATGTTATATTTAAAAATATATTATTGTACATGGGTTTTATTTTGTTTATTGTCTTTAAAAAATACATACATACATACAAATAATAAATTAATAATGCATTTTCATCTAAACCAAATGTGTAGCGTGTGTGTGTGTGTGTGTGTGACGACCCGCATGGTGGAGCGGTCACCATACAGGTTTGACACGCAGTGGGTCCCGGGTTCGATCCCCGGCCAAACAGACACCTCAATGATAAGTTTAGATTTCTGTTCTGGGTCCGGGTGTATGTGTATTCGTCTTTGTGTGTCCATGGCACCCACGATACAGGAGAAAATCCTACTGTGGGGCTAAGAGTGTAGAAAGCGTTTATGTTATGTTTATGTAGTGTATGCTTTCAGCTGAATCGGTTGAGGTTAACTGGTTTAAAATCATTACCTTGATTTGACTCTCACATAAGTACATATTTAACGAGCAACATGCAGCAAGTTCAATAAAAGCTAGTAATAATACATTTGATCATCGTGGTAGTATAAGTAATTGCGAATTAAAAGACACAATGCCAGCATTATAACGTAAACGTATTTCAGGCAGGTATTTTGTTCAGCCGTTCCTGGTTCATTAACTTTTCGCAGAAGACTGGTGCAATGGATCGAATATGCAGCACTAACGGATCGCGACCCGTAATATTGCTACTATAACTAAAAATAAGGTTAGGTAAACTATTATAATTATAATTAGTAGGTATTATATATAGTCAAAAATATAATCTAATCATCAACCTACTAATCATCAACTGGCTGATATATTTCGTTTGATATAATAAATGGCTGGGAAGAATACCTACTTATTGCCATAAGTACATCGAATGATCTTCTATGTTTGTATACATATATATATATATAGATATACACACATTCATTTTATTTATATACATATAAATTAATGTTTGTCTGCATGTCCTTTAACTAATCCGTAAACTATGCATTTGACCAATGATCTTTAGCAAAGTTGTTGTGCGAAGATTTCTGAGTTGGCACGACCAATTTTCGACAGATGGCGCCACTGTCATTTAATCAGTAATGTCTTTCCTTCAAATTTATTTTAGTTGGTGGCGTAGCAACGCGCGCACGGTACAGCTAGCTAGTACTTTATATAAGACTTTGAGATATTTTACATTTATGCTTGCTTCAAACTCTGATGTAAAATATTTATGTGTATATTAAGACGCAGCGGTTTACAAAGTGAAAGATTCTAAGTTTTTAGAATGTTTTCTCTACGTATCGCAATGATATATTTTCATACTACAGTGCATATTTATTGAACGTGTATACGAAATGGAGGCCGAAAAATCTGATAAATATTAATTTGTTGTATTGAATCTACGGTAATAATAATGTTTAATGACTGACGTTACTAGATACGGCATTTTTGCTGCCACGCGTGTCATAACCTCACGCGTGCCACTTACATGCTATCGTTTCACAGATACTTTTCCTAACATTACTACGTGATGTGCAAAGCCTGCGGCGAGTTTTTTTTATAGTATGGAAGTAGCAAACGAGTCTGCAGCCCACCTGATGGTAAGTGGCTACTGCCGCCCATGGACATCTGTAAGCAACCCTAGGTAAGTTCAAAGTCTCACCTAGTTCGTTGCTACCCCTGAGGACTATGATGGAATGCCTCGTAAAATTATGTCTCCCTTACCACACCCTTCAGACCAGAACACAACGGCGCATAACACCGTTTATGAGGCAGAAATTGGACCACCTTGGAAGTGGAGCTGGATTGGAGTTCATATAATTATAATGTACTTATATGCGTGGTAACTATTTTCAAGCGATACAATTTCACTTTTATTTAGAATCACAATTACCTATTAATGTTCCTATACTTTAACTATCAAAACTAATACTATATTAACTATAATTTAAGTATCGTAATTTTTTTAATAGGAACTTAGCAGTAATTTATAGAAGCAGTATTGGATTAAGAGGGAATTATTAGGTGATTATTATACAGAGAGGCCATAATTATTAAAAAATCGGCTAAGTGCAAGTCGAACTCGCGCACGAAGGGTTCCTTACCGTTGTATATAAAAAACGGCAAAAAATTCATGTTTGTTGTATATGTTATAGAGCCTCAGTAAATATTTATTTTATTCTGTTTTTAGAATTTGTTGTTATCGCAGCGACAGAAATATATCATGTGATTTTGTACTGTCTAGCTGACAAGGTTCATGAGATACAGCTTGGTGACAGACAGACGGACAGATGCATAGTAGAGTCTTAGTAGTAGGGACCCTATTACTATTTTTTTACACACAAACGCAATCACAAACGCGCACAATCACACACATACACACACACCCACACGCACTCACACACACGTACACACACACACGCACACACATTCAAAGTACTAATAAGATAGCATTGTTGTTATATACAAATTAAGTTACTTACTTTGATATCTTCCTTAGTTAAATTTATTTCTTGATTTTTATTTTTTATTCTTTTTTGTTAATTTATTATACCCATTTAATACATATGTACAAATAGTTCGCATTTGTTCTAGGGAGGGCACTGGTGACCTGTAATACAGGTACTACAGAACCTATGTCAGGCACNNCGGATAAAGGTGAAAGGCACTTATTACACCATAATTATCTTGTACTAGTCTAAGTCATAGCATAAAACCTTTTGTGAGAGTAAATAAATCATTTTTATTATTTATTATTATTATTTTTAAAATTTGGGTAAGGAACTTTAAAAACAATTGGGAACATAATTATTGACTAAAAGTATTTTTCAATTGTGTCTTAAATAATGAAATGATGATGATGTGACATAATAAACGTGTGTGGCTTTCATTTATTTAGAATTTATTTGTTTTGTTAAAAGTTCACCAACCTTTTATTAATTTTACGGGCGTCTACTGTTTATTAACCAGGTAGACGGGACGCCATAGGTGGGATGCCTCCCTCCGCCCTACGGTCCCAACTACATAATGAGCGTGAAATTGCAATTTACTGGTATCGGTCAATTTGATATTACGTGAATAATTAATATTGGAAACATTGAATAGTTTTTATGATTGTATTACGAAGAACATTTCACAAACGGGACCACATTAACCAAATTGGAAATCATTATTTTGATATAAGTATAATTTATCACGAGAATCATCTACTATTGTCAGTAATTTTCTACCAAACTCTTTGACACCGAAAGCTCCTCCGCTATATCTATTTCTACCAAATAAAATCAGTAACAATATGTTTATTGCTGTCATTTATTGATGACATTACCTACTGTGTTCTGGTCTGAACAGTGTGGTAAGGGAGATATACTTATCCGAGGCGTCCCAAGCTAGTCTCAGAGGTAATAATGCATCTGAGGTTAACCTCAGATAAAACTAATTTTTTTTGGGGTTGATTACAGATAGCCATGGGTGGCAGTGGCTACTTAACATCAGATGGACTGCATGCACGTTTGCTACTTTCATATTATAAAAAGAGATCGCAAATTTGTGTATGATCGTTATTAAGATAAATCATTCATATAAATTAGGAAATAAGGAATTTGTATTATGTCTGTTATACAAATATAGTTCAGTTGATTTATGAATTGATATTAGTAAGCATTTTTTTATGGTTTAAAATTTAATTGATTAATTACACTGTAATACGATAAAAGGCTATTAAATATATTTGTAAACCAGAGAGTTCTTTAAGGTAAAAATACTCAGAGCTAAGAATTGTATAACGTACAATTCGCACTTTGTCAGCGTGGGAAATGGCCAATATCCTCTTTCTGAGAGAAGACCCTTACCCAGCAGTAGGTTAGGAATAGATTGATGATGATTGTAAAAACAAAAGCTTTCATGGTTACTTCTTATAGGAAACTAGTGGCAAAGATTTTAATACTATAAATTATTAACATAGGAACGTCATAAAACCAGTATCCAGTAACCAGTTCGTGCGTTTCAATGGATTGGTTTGATTTTGTGTATGGTTGCCGGCTGTATTACATAGACGCGACCATCTCATCCTCAGACGTGACAATGCATCAGTGATCATATTTAGAACGGACGGATCCGTTATGTATGCAGTTTATTACAGTGGCTATAAACTATATTGATCAACGGATTACCACCAGGTGGACTGCGATCTGTAGAAATGATAGAAATGAAATATTTTTATTTTACATAAGCCTACGAGGGCTTACAAATAGTCTGTTGTATTTTTTCTCACACTACCACAGAAGATCCGGCAAGAAACTCAGCGGGATTGTCTTTTTTCTTTCTATTCCTTTGTTTTTTAACCATCTTCTTTATTACATGAGTAATAAAAGCTAGCTCCAGAAACCTTACCTTACGTTTGGCACGCTTCTCTTTGTAATTTAATTACCTATTGAAATATATATGATTGCTCAGTAACAAGCTGTTTTGTTTTCTACGTAATTAGAAATTTTATAATATCTACATGTGTGACAGAACAGATCCTTTGTCTACATTAAAGATAGTAACTTCTTGCCCGGTAAGTTACGCTAGATTATAACGTAGTAATTTTTTGAACAATGAATATATAGAACTATTTAAAGTTTAACCTACAATATGCATTTAGAAAAGAAGTAATTGTTATCCGCATAAACCGAAAGAGCGTGTTCCTAAAACAAAGATAGAAAATATATGAATGCGAGGATCACGTGGAAAATTGATACGTTGATCCAAATTGATTTTATATTGGCAATTAAAATGTCGTAAAGACACTAAGTGGTCGTATGTATATCTCGATATTTTTTATGTTATAAGCCTTCAATCATAACGAATTGGAATATAAAATCAACTTAGAGCAGGCATTTTAATAATAAGATATACCATTGAGTTTTCTCTAGATGAATAACTAAAGATTGAGAGTAAGTGCCTCTTTACATATATCACAAACAAACACCTCGACATTTACACCATAACAACAACTGAGATTGCAAATTTGTGTCAAAATGCATACTTTTTTTGCCGTCCAAATCAACAGTGTGGACGATGCTGACTACACTGCAACTTCGTTAAGTTGCAGTGTAGACTATTCGCAGACACACTTTTAGTTACTACTAAGCTACTGCAAGAGGATGCAGCGATGCTATTCACATCTAATCACAATTCATTGTGATGTTGTTGTAGTTCGTGTGCATAGGCACTACGCTACTAGATATTAGAAGTGAGTACAAGTTAATTTCTCTTGAATATCTTGACGGGGTTTTCATTTAAGCAGGTACTTGAACTGTCTTTCCTTTGTTGCATTTGGATACACAGATAATATATATATATATATATTTAACACGCTTTCTACACTCACAGCCCCACACTAGGATTTTCTCCTGTGTCGTGGGTGCCATGGACACACAAAGACGAATACACAAACACCCAGACCCAGAACAGAAATCTAAACTCATCATTCAGATGTCTGTCTGGCCGGGGATCGAACCCGAGACCCACTGCGTGACAGACAGGTATGGTGACCGCTCCGCCACGCGGGTCGTCAATTATTTGTATTTCAGAATGCTAGGTCGTGTAACCAAAACCATCTGTACGCTTCTTTGTTTATTCTTGTTTTGGAATGCATAAAGCTATTGTCAGTTGCAAGCGAGTCGAGACACTGATTATAACAGAGCGTGAAATATGTGGAGAAGCTGGAATCAATCCAGGATTGCAGTCGTACCTGAGAACTGAGCTGAAAAACCAACTAACACTATAATTACACTGGTGGATATAAAATATTCGTTGGGGTAAGGGGAGGCTATAAAGTTAAATTTGATAGAATTTTTCAAAGATATTTTTTTATTTCTAATATTTCTCCATAGAGATTATGAGAAGACATTTTTGTCGTTGGAAGCTGCCTTGGACTGTATTGCTTGGATTACTTAAATTATGTTTTATTTCCGAATCAAAAATCTTTGAAATGTCATATACATATTTTGTTGTGGTACCTATACTAAAAAATAAAGCTATAAATTAGAATAAATAGTAAGAAAAAAAACTGTTGTGTATATTGGAATTATGTGAAAAAATAATTATATAAATATACAGAAAATATTATTTATTCTTTAATTAAAATTTCAATAAAATATAGCTTTAAACGTTTTTGCACTTCCACGTGGCAACAATTTGGCTCTCATATATTTTATTTATAATTTTTAATTTTAGTGACGACAATAGTGTAGATTTAATTTATTAAATGTATCTTTATTAATTTTAGTACATATAATACAATTATTCTATTTATGTTGTCTACAAAGATATCCTATTACTGCTTTAAACTGTATTTTAATGGGACACGACCCTGGCAGTTAACGGTTTTTCACTCTACGAATCGTAACATATACTTCCACATACCGGTTGCATGTTAGGTCGCATCATGTTTTCCATGGAAGTCGGTATTTGTCGTAATCAAATATTTGTAGTCACAGTAAACCGGGAAACAGTGCTTTTGAGGCTTCTATTTGAACAAAGAACATTTAGTTTCACATATATGATAGGTAAAATAAAAGAGTCAAATAGCCTACTCGATCAGTAAACAACTGTTGACAACGAATTTATCTTTTTGTTTTTAAAATATTATTCAACATCAACATGGGTGTCTTTTGAAGCCTAATACGGTTTTCAATTACGATATTATGTAAAAAAAAAACACGCTTTCTACACTCATAACCCCACACTCGGATTTTCTCCTGTGTCGTGGGTGCCATGGACACATAAAGACGAACACACAAACGCCCAGACCCAGAACAGAAACCTAAACTCATCATTCAGATGTCTGTCTGGCCGGGGATCGAACCTGGGACCCACTGCGTGTCAGACCGGTATGGAGACCGCTCCGCCACGCGGGTCGTCACCATCGTCGTGTATACTTATTATTTTCGTGGTATAATTATTATAAAATCAATCTGGCAATCAAATAAGCAAGGTCTGTCAGAGTTAAACTTTGGCAGCACCATTTCTGGGCATAGATCTCTTTTAAAATTGGGGTTTAGGCCACAGTCAAAAGCGAAGGTCAAGTGCGGATTGGTTGGTTGAGAACTTTTGTTTCAAAGAATACCTGGAGTTGGTTTTCTACCGATGTTTTCCTTTACGGTTTAAGCCTCATATTTAACGTTATCCATATAATTTATTTTTAATTAGCTCATACTAAATAAAGGATGTGCTTTAGATAAATGGCGGTTATTTGTGTATTTGTAGTAATATTTGTCTATGTTATTCATAACACGGAAAATCTTTGTTGGAGGCTTAAAGGCGTAGAAAATTTCTACCATCATTGGTTGATTATAAGTTTCGTAGTCTTTCCGAAGTCATGTATAAATATTCTTTGCTTAGTAACAAATAGGATAATTATAAAATCTAGATATTAAAATACGATGTTACTCTTTAAGCTCGTTTATAACTTTATTACATTCTGAAGATGTTTAAAATAGCCGTAACATGTTTTTATTAACATTCGCATATTCGCCAGCTGGCTGAAGGTACGAACAATGTTTATATAGTTACGCTAACACCAGTCAAAAGACTATTTTTATAATTGCACAATATTTCATGAAGTAATAACAGAATGAAAAATTGTGTGCCAATATTAGTTGGTAATGACGCGTTCTTGAAATACTTTGTTAATGTAGAAATGTTTATAGACGCTTGAACTAATCAAATGTTTCTCCAAATACATTTCTATTATTTCTAATAATAAGAGAAAGGAATTGCGACGTACAACAAAATAACTTTTTAAAATCATGTTTCTGTTTTCCTAGCTTTATTGTATTTATTAGAAAATTTCAATCTTAACAAAGAAAATACAAAAGGGATTTGTGGCAAACATAATATTTCTAGATCAATACAAGCCGCGCTGAAGTTGTTTATTTATTTACTAGTTCCAGTGTGTGCTTTGTTCTGTGCCGTTAGGGAATGTATCGTGAATCATGATTTGAAAATAATTTATTTTTGTACGAAACAAGTGTACATTTAATTTTTATTTTCCAACTTCATTGCCGTGACAAGATTGTCATAGTAGAATTACTATTGTGTCCATCGGATTGGTCTATAAAAAAAAATGGATTCGGTACCTAAACTTGTATCCATTTCACCCTAAAAGTGAAACGGGTGAATCAAAATTCCTCTATAGATACAGATTTTTAATCAAGGAACTAGTATTGTGGTTTAAAACAAGAAACTCAGGAACGTGACCCGCTCGCATGTTATCCATAATTTTAATTTTTTTTTTAATACAAAACCATCGAGGAAGTGGCCTTCGATGACTCCGTAACTATGTATATCGATGACTATGTAACACATTTTCAATCTGTGATGTTTAAACTTATTTAAAAATGTTAATTTAAATCTGACTTAAAAAAATAATTTATCATTCACTCAATATAAAAATATATTCAGTGCAATTACGGTAAATACTCTGGTTTACAAAATAACATCGAAATCGAATAACATGATGTTTCAAATTACTGCTAACTCGATTCCGACCCGTATGTAATGTATGGACGAATGCGGAATGAATCAATTCACCAAAGGAATACATTGGTTTAGTACATGTAATTGGATCTAAACCAGAACCAGAAAATTAATGAATTGGAGTTGAACTTTCAAGAGCGATTGAAGTCAAATACCGAGATTCACAACCAGACTACACAATAATTTGTGGTTCACTTTCATATGTTCACCCTCTTTTAGTTGGAAGAAGCAACGCATCTGTGATTGACTTCGCGTAGATCTTCTGTACTATATGTATTAATATATATATATAACCGATTTGTTTAAGAAGGAGCTTTACCTATATATATATAATACACAGTGATCTTATAACATGACATTCGAAGTAAATAAAATGAGCTACCGTGCCAATGGAATAGAATATTACCAGAATAGTTTTCATTAAATCTACGGTGGGAACTAATATGTTATAAATAATGAATTTGTGTTAAGTTATATTTCGACATGGCGTTCAAAAATACAGATACTATTGAATATAATCTCGGTTACGACAATGGTTCGTATATTACAATTTTCTATTATATTGCAGTACAATAAAGAATGTTGATACGAAAAACAAATTGGGTTATTATTGAACAATAAATTGTACCTTTATAATCGGAGTTTTTTAACTTGTAATTAAACTTAACGGTGCAGATCAAAAATTAACGCAATCCTATGAGAAACTAGTTAGGTATATTGTATAACTATCCTGGAACTGGAACATTCAACATCATGGAATGTATATTTATTAATAGACTTGATGAAATTATACCTTTAGTTTTGGATTTTGAAAAGTATGGTATAATGAAATAAAATCAGCCAATAAACAATTTATTTCAATATTTCAATGTATAACAACGGCAATCGGTACTTTATTTTGTAACATCTCATATGTTATTATTGACCTTACAATCGTTTAAATACAACGAAAGTTTAATTAATTCGAAACACAATTTATTGACAAGGAATGTGGCTGAAGTAGAAACGCGGAAATTAAATGTGAAACACACAAAGGTTTATAGCCTTTGTTTGCCATGTTTCAACGATACAAATGAATCAAATTGAAATGATTAAAAAGTTATCCCTATTATATTAATATAATAATTTGCAAGATATTGATAAAATAACTCGTCAGTTTTCGTCTATGCTTGAAGTGTCGGTCGTCTATCGGTTCAGTAGTTTAAAGAAACATCCATATTTGGCTGAACGGACTGTTAAGTGACTTGTTCATATTACAAACTTTACATTTCTGGGAAATCGCATGCATTCTATCTAAAGGCAAGTGATCGTTAAAGCCCATAAGCATGAGTATATAACGCCTATAATGATTGGACTCCTACTTGAAACCTTTCACAGATGTGTTAATGAGAGGGAGAGAGAGAAATCTTTAAACCTATCCGCAGCCGGAAATCCAGGCGTAGGAGAAGGGTTTCCCTCGCCTATCTCCCTCATAACAAAGGCAATGGCGTATGATATGGGAGTGTCCTACGTCAAACTAACAAGCATCGCGGTGGCGCGTGCGGGAACGCCGCGCGCCCATATGTTGTGGAATGGAGAAACTGCAGCTCCATCGCAACCATAGAAGGGCCCAGACGTGAGCAAACGCCGTCATGACCGAAGTTAAGTACTAATAACGTACAGTGTTCCCGACAGTACAATTCCTGTTCCCGACAAAAGGCGTCCAAAGGACGCCCTTTGTCGGGAACAGGCGCTACTTTTAACTCAAAAATAATATTACGCAAACATGAAAACCACTGTATATCCCAAATGTTGCCAGTACATGTAATAATTTATTTCTGTAGATCGTTAAACATGATAACAGTGATTTTATTTTAGGCTGTTTAATATCATTGTTATCTAAACAGAACGATATTTGGCTCACACTATTTCCAAATTACATGCGGTGTCCGTTATTAGCGCTAACCCAGTTTTAATGTCGGCCGCTCGTTATCCCTCTTTTAAAACCGAAATCCGGTCAAGTGTTAAGTCACTCGAGATTAGTGTTATGTAGTCCCTCAGGAGATAATGTTTCGTGGTCTAGTGCCACGGCCTAAAAGCGCATTGCGTGAAACTTTAAGTATATTTTGAAACAAATAGTTGTTTATTTCTGACGTGAAACTTTCGCGTTTTTTGAGTAAGCAACTCATATGCCATAACGGAAAAGTGACGTTTTTTATGGCGTTACAACCCCTCTCTCTACTCGGCCATGTGCGTGGCGCACAAATTGTGAATGTACATCTTTTTTACATTTTACTCCAGATTTAAACCATTAGTCACGATGTTTCACATCTGTCGGGCGTTTCATGACGGTCATTTTTTTAGATATTCGTAATAGAAATTGAGTGCACTGAGACAAAAGTATGCTCTACCTACAATTATTCTTAACTACGCGCGTGCTAAATGTCATTAGTTTATTTTTATCCGCATTGTTATTCGGTCGACTAGCGAGAAACAAAATTTAGTACCGAGATTATTGCTCTCATGGTATTTGCCACGCAGCCAGTTCATGTTGTCTCACCCCAAACGATTTTACAACAAACGATAAAATGTGTTTTAAGGCCATCACTTTGATACAAGGAAAATTAAGTTTTAACCATAACTATTTTCTAAGTATAAAATGTATTTTTGTATGTAAGTTGTATTTAATTGAGGTATAAAGCACGTCATAAGTGCAGTAGTTCATTATTAAAGTGTATTATTAAATTAGATCCGTTGTTATGGCAAGTGTCAAGTGGTTCGTCATTGTTACAGTTATGTAGCAGTTTTTATAGATACTATGCAAACATTACCTGTATTTGTATATCTAAGGTAACAACATTTTCTATATAGTAAACTAATTTGAAAGTATAAAATAATTGTAAGGTATTTATTGCTTATTATTTGTAAATGTATTGCGAAAATGTTATATTATAGCTTTCCGTCTTTAGCCGTCAATAGGACATAAGCTAAGCAAAGTGAATTCGTTCTCCGCCGGCTCTCAGTCCAGAGAATACGTGACGCACCAGTTCGATTAATTAGAGCTTAGCATTTCCAAAATATGGCTGCAAATACATTTCTGATGGCATGCGTTGAGCTTTGCATGATAGTTGAGCTCATCGCTACATTTAAGCTTTGCTCGCCTAACAAACGTCGTACCTCATTTTCGTAGAAATTTCAACAATGCATTTTACTCATTTCGAAAATTTTCCGTAACTACGGTAACAGAATAGTTATGGCTTCTTCGTGCGCGAGTCTATGAAATGCTCGTGACCACCCAATCAAGTATCGCTTGAAATTGTTTCATCTCGCACACCCTTACCACAAACATGGAGAAGGTAGACTAATATCAGATCTACGCCCACGTTATTAAATTTGGTGGTTTGTAAAATTCGAGAGATTCATAGCACCGATTTTGGTGCTGAGTCTAAATACTAATGTTCACGTTGATCATCACTTATTTTAATTTTGTTAAAACCTACAAAAATCTAAATTACAAGGAACTTAATAAACATGAAATGCCTAAGCAAACATTAATAACTTGGTAGAACAGAACGGGGTCACTTGATCAGGATTTTGTTAGAGTAAAGTGTTATTCTTAAATCAGTCATTTATTTATTTGGCTGCATATTTCGACCAAAATTAACAAAAGCGTTATATACTATATTAAATTTGCTTTAGAATGAAAAGAGGTAGATGGCTCATAGACCCTACTGACGGGGTCCAACGAACCGCCCGAAGGGGTCACTTTAGCCAATCTCTTGGACAAACCTTTGCATATTAAAATATATATGAAATAAAGAAACAAAAAACAAAAATAAAGTTTCTAAGATTTCTTACAAAAACGAAGTAAAATACAAATTAAATGGTTTTTTAATAGTATATTGTTTATTTAAAAAAAACTGTTAGCTAATTCATTCCAGCTAATTTATTTCTAAAGCACCTATCAGGTACTTTAATATATGATATAAATAAAGTTAATCCTTTAAAATATAGATGTAACTTGTACCTATAAGATATTCTTTTAATCTCTTTTCTTGCTTAACTGAAAAAACTTGGCGTCGGTTTGTGTACTCCTTGAACACTAACGAGTCACGCTTAGCTTTTAACTTATTAACCGACCTCAAAAGTGTACTTCTGGCTATGGGATAAATAGTTTAAAAAATCCTTTTGTGTTAATTTACCGTTTTTGATTGTGCGTTGTTCTATTTGCGCGTTAATTTTACAATTGTCGATTGTACCAATTTAGAAATTTTAAGCTGCGTACGCATAAATGATTATAATTAAATAATATTTAAATGTAACACACAAACAATATTGTTCATGTATTTAAATTATGTTTTATAGCTTCTCTTCACATGTTCATATTTATTATTATTTTTTAATTCTCAGCACCATTGTATTTATAGACAAGGTATGGATATGCAAGATTAATTTATATGTAAATACACAAACTATATGTAGGGTTATCATGAGAACTAGGTGGTGCATAGGTGCTAAATAGACTTTGAAAAGATTAGAAAAATGAAAATGGTATGGCTATATATATATATGGTAACGGTATGGCTGTAAATGGTAAATGGTAAATGACGGATACTTCCACTAAAAATATTTATTACAATTGCGGGGTGTATCCATCCAGTTTCTGAAAAATCCCAGACCTCCGTACATCATCTTCCACATCTGTCTTAATTCCATAATAGTATCTCCATATTTCCATTTAATCACTTATACTCGATATATAATTTTATACAAATTTCAAGATCGACATAAAAACTCCCATGCTATTAGCAAATCACGAAAACGGCTAATATATGGCAACATTATTTTAAACCAAAGGTTAAAAACCTTTTTTAAAATAATTTATTTTGAGAGCGTTGAAATAAAAATGCAATGAAAAAATAAAAAAGTGATCTCACACAATTAGTTCACGGAAAAACAATTATTTATACAAAACTGATCAAGTATGAAAGCTCACAAAAATTATTTTCATGAAATCGGATGGCGTGTCTCCTTATATGCGCGACATTGTAATCAAAACATTAATTATAAATAGGACAATCACGAGCCCATTAAACATTAATGGCTTGTGTTAGGTGTCTGTTTACCCGACTACAACGAGATCTTTTACTTAACACTGATAATATCGAATTTACGAAGTGGATGAATCAACAATTGAACTTAGTTTTGTAACGCTATAATAAACTGTTTATTATATGAAAAATGCTCATCGGCTGTCGTTTACACTATGACAGTGAAACACATGCGTTATCGAGCTGAAATTATGCCGCATGAAAGTATTTTAGGCATCCGGCTCACTAATAATTTATCATCATTAAAATTCGCCAAAGCTAATTGACGTTGAAAATTCAAATGTCAATTTCATGCCAAAGTTTTATTACATTTTTGTTTGAATATTTATTAAATTATGACCATTTCATTAAGAACGTAACGCGAATTACTGACATAAAATAAACGTATAAAAAATTGTCAAATGTTAATAAACACAGCATTACTTTTTAATCGCACCATCAGATTTACTTATAATAAATCCGATAAATTTAACGGCACTTCTTGTAATTATTAGTACTGATATAAATCTGACGGTTTTGTTACACTTACAAAAGGAAAATTAAAAACGTTGCATTGTAAGGCATAAAAGGCATTCAACTAACTAGTAGTAATAAACCGGACATGGAGAGGAAGTGTCATGGGAAGTGTCCTAGACAACTTATAGCGAAATTGGCAAAAACCGAGAAGCCATGACATAAAATAAAAAATATAAGTATATAGCACAATATAACATAATATCGGTGCATATATTAAAAAAATATGTAACTCTAGAAGCCAATAATTTTTTGTCACAATTTGTAACATATGATAAAAACGTTTTATCTCATTTATTATAAAACGATAATAAATTATGCTGTCGTTTATCATGAATTTTCACGGAATCGGAAATCATCAAAAAATTCATGAGCCAAGTTGAACAATATTGCGGCATTAATTTTATTTAACGTTCTAGACGTCATTATATTGTAATTGGAATAACACACAACATGGAAAAGAAATTATTGCCATCATTAAATATTGTTGGAAATTGTTTAACACTTTTCAAAATATTATTGTCATATAAAATTCTCTAAATATACGATTGCACGCCTCGAGTGCAGGTGACGACAATCTCTGCGTACCCATATTTGGAGCGAGAGATTCAGTATCGTTCCAATATTAATCTCATGCATTATTGTTGGTTTATTACTCATCCACGTGTTGATGTCACTAAACTACACTACACTGTAGGTGTCAAATGAGGAGAATGTATACAAAATTGGCATCATGTTCATGCAAGACTATTTCTATATTCTATTTCTGTGCATATCGTCTGTTGTTGTATATTGAACTTGTTTGTTTTTAAAATGAGTCATATTTTTCAAATACTCATTAATGCAGTTTTGTGCTTGGCCATGTTCGTACTTTTTAGATGTCATATACCCATATATTTATCGTATTATTAAGTATTAACGGTATAACATTCTAATATTAGAAAACTACTGTACTAAACTGATTATTTTGATAAACAGTACTTGATAAAATTATATACTATGGATAATGATCTTTAATCTTCGTAAACATGAAGATACAATTATTAGTAAAGTAAAATTTTTTCCTGAAAAATACATAAAAGTACATGCTGATGCATAAAAACGTACATTTATAAAACTATTGATGATGGAATTTTGAGATAATATTGAAATTTTACATCTACGTGTATGTAAGTATGAGCTAACTTTCTTTTTATTTTATAATAAAATTTGTATTCGGAAACAAAATTTTACTGTACATTCAGGTTGAGCATAAAATCATTAAATCGTGGACATAGGTCCGTTAGGTCCGTTTCACAGTACGAGTATGTGCAGGTATTGTTCAAATAAGCGTATTCAAACTAGAAAGAAGATTAAAACTTAAGTGCCTGTTGCACGTCCGTTGTACAGAACTATCTTCTATTCGAGCTGTTTTGCTTCACAATGGAACGTACGCATAATAATGGCAATGGAAATTTCTATAGCCTCCACGTTCTTATTAGAGATGGAATTTAAACGGAAATTTCTTTATTTTCATTGCAGCTTGTGAGATGCTTAATGCTTTGATATTTAATGCTCTTATAGCTCAATACAAATATATATTGCTATAATATTTAGTTATAGTAATATACAGTGTAAGCCTTTTTAAGGGTTCTGTACCTCGAAAGGAAAAAAGAAAAGAAGAAAAAAGGGAAACCCTTATAGGATAACTTTGTTGTCCGTCCGTCTGTCCGTCTATCAACATCCTTTTTCTCAGGAACGCGTGGAGGTATCAAGTTGAAATTCATATCAAATACTCTGGTCTACTGTCCCTTGGAGCTGTGAACTTCTGTGAACGCAATCAAATGAAACATACGTTTATGCCGCAAATTTCTGCAAATTTTAGAAATTTTCAAGGGAACAAAAAACCTACAGAGTACTTCACGTGAACTCAGAATCTTGAAATTTGGTACCAAGCAACGTCTTATAGCACAGGTAAAGAAAACATACACGAAAGCCAAATATAATTTTTATAGATAATGGTCTGACTCACACGTGACCGATTTTTGATTTAAATATCCACTGTTTGGCATATTTTTTCGTAACTGACGGAAGCATGAAGCATGATCCACCATGTTGCTCAAATGCAAGTTTGTATTGGTATTTATTTTTATCGGTTTTGTACGCACCGCACCACCATTTTAACGGTAAATGTATTACAATATACCTATAATATAAAACAAAAGTACTGCAACAAAATGAAATGGACAAAAAGGATACGGTAACATCAAATAAATGTCATGACTACAGCGTAATGGTTTGCTTTTAAAACCACGGTGATCCGCGCTCTTTAAATAAATAACAATATGTCGATCACAAAGAACAAACGGAAAATTGCTGGAAGGCTATGCAAATATGTCAATATTGGGAACCCAACACATTTGTTTGGAACCTACTGGAATGAACTATGCAGTTGTAATCCTCGTGTGAGGTACACCAACTTTACTATACCGGATTTCCTTTTGAACCTGTACAATAGCGTGATTCAGAATTCGGTTCACTAAATACGACTGAATGGAATCAAAACCATGCATGCACGCGCGTAGTGTTATATGTGAAACATGTAGACAGAGGCCTACGCAGTAACCGGGTTTACACTTTAGCTATTCGATCACTAAATACTGCTATGTTTTCGAATGTTTTGTTTGAAGTATCGCGTAAACACTAACGGTGTTCTGGTTTGTAATGCTTTGTTGCAATGTTTACGATTTTGCAGCTCAAATCTAAAATAGGAATATTGATATTTTTAAAGCGCTTTATTTTGAAAGATATATGTATGTAACTACGTACGTTGTAGTATTGTGAAAAAAAGGTGAAAAACACAACATAGGTTTTAAACATACCGTCAGCAACGTTTATGAAATTCCTCAGACTTCGTGTCTGCTTTATATAAGTTAGAATGCAACAGTGCGGACATTTCGCTGAAAATAAAATGTGCTTGGCAATTTTTTTCTTGCCCTACATATAATCTGTATCATACATATCTACTATACGAGAAATTTTATTTGTCGCATAAGAGATATAATATTTGTTTAGTGTTAATTTGGATTTTTAGATTAACAGATAATAAAACACACTTACATCTTCAGTGAGATCATCATTTTCGAATGCAGAAGACAGAGGTCTGCCTCGCTGTGCGCGGGCGCCTCTCGAGTCGAACAGTTCATCGATTGGAGCTTCAACGTCATCGAAGGCGCTCCTAATCCTGTTCTCCACATCCGACCTGATGCGGTCGCGTTCTGGTTCCTTGACCAGTGGTACTTTTCCGTCTAATCTGTCTAGAACCGGCCGGTAGTAGCTCTCGCCTTTATTGTAGTTGCAATCGTAGACGCGTGTGCGCCTGCCTCGACCTACGCGGCTCATCTTGATTGGATTACTGTGAATTGTTAAGGAAATAACATGTTACAAAGAATATAATAATTTTATTTACATTAATATTTATCGGATAATTTTTTTATAATATGGAAGTATCCATATTATAAAAATTTTATCCGACTAACGGCTAACGAGCATACAGTCCACAGTACATCTGTAATCAACCCTAGATAAGATCAGGGTCTTATCTGAGGTTGGCCACAGATGCATTGCTACCCCAGAGGACTAAGTTGGAATGCCTAGGATAAGTATGTCTCCCTTACCGGGTGTGGTAAGGGAGACATACTTATCCTAGGCAGATCAATACACAGCAGCGCTTAACACTGCTGTTATTAGGTAAAAATAGGTGTGGTGGTGGTGTTTCCGGAGTCGAATCACAAAGGGTTCTACCACCTTTATTCTCACCTTCATTGTCATTATGGGTAGATATAGTTCGATAAACATCCGATGACTGTAAAATAGACTACTGTTGGTATATGCAATAGTCACGGAATTCCTAACTTTAGCTTACGTTAAGGACCTATAATATCAAGTTTGAACTCATTTTTCAATACTGTGATCATAGATATATTATATTAAATAGCCTGAGTATTATTGTTTTCGCCTTGAAGGAATATTATAATTACATTTCAATACATTCATTATGGAAGCTTCGGTCGGACGTATTTATTAGATAGCATTTCGATCTATATCTAGTTTCAAAAACGGTTGTTAGTGTATTGTAAATGTATCCTGTATAGAAACAGTGCCCAGGGCCAGCAGGGACCTTGTGCTCAAAATCGATTGTTGATTGTTGAGAATGATTCGTTGCCCTTCTCATATTACTTGCCGATAAAGCCGCCCCAGGAAGTAATTAGCTTAAAATTTGCAAATGGATACAAAAATAGGCTTTGGTTTATTATTAAAAGAAATCTTAAATATATAAAAATGGGGTATTAAGAGATATAAAAATGAGGTAACTTTACTTTTAATGTGAATGAAGAATTTCTCAACGCAAATACTCAAGTTTTGTTTGTAAGTATTATATTTGACTTCTTTATTTTTACAATATTATTAATTATAAAATGGAATCCATCATTGTCTTTTGTGGGTTACGAGTTTATATGATAATCCACTTGCGAAGTCTAATATGATTTTGCAGCTTTGAGAATTTTATGAAAGATCTTGTGGAATGAACGTTTTTGTGCGATGTTTTCCTTTAACATAACAAGCAATCAAGGAGACTGAGCATGCTTCATATAATTTTGGGCTAGAGATGGAAGAAGATGAAAGAATCATAATATTAAAGCCTATGTATCATTGGGTTATCCCTGAAAATAGGGCGAATTTGGCAATCTGTAAGGAAAATAATTCGATATTTTGTAAAAGTAATTTATGCCAATTCAAGGAAAAAATTTAAAAAAGCGAATAAGGGCGAAATTGGCAATCTGTAAGGAAAATAATTCGATATTTTGTAAAAGTGAGGTTATGCCAATTCAAGGAAAAAAAAAGCGAATAAAAATCATTAATTTCACATTCATTAGATTATCTTTAATTTATTATTTGTATTTTAAGTTCCAAACACACTATTTTAGTGAAGAAGTACTACAAAAGTCCAAATTAGCAAGTCCAAGTCAAACGCATCAATCTTCGGGTCTGGCATGGTAGCAGGGTTCGTCAAGTTAGCAAGATCATAGTCATCAGCATAGTCCTTAGAGAAAAGCAGTAGGAATAGTCGTGGGGATCAAAACAGAGTGAAACAACGGGAAGACAATAACACAACGAACACATGAAACGGCGACCGAGTCGAGTGTTAAAGTAGATTTATATATAGACAGTTATAGATATTATTTATTATATTAGGCGCCGCCATCGCTGATCATAGACGCATATTATACCAACACAAGTCGAAAATAAAGTATCGTATTTTAAAGGTAAAATCGATTCACATTTTTATATAGGTATTTTATACTTTTAAGTAACATGAATTTAATTAAAAATAAGGTGATAATAACAATCTTTTTACCCATTATCATTAAATGACGACCCGCGTGGCTGAGCGGTCACCATACTGGTCTGACATGCAGTGGGTCCCGGGTTCGATCCCCGACCGGACAGACATCTGAATGATGAGTTTAGATTTCTGTTCTGGGTCTGGGTGTTTGTGTATTCGTCTTTGTGTGTTCTTGACACCCACGACACAGGAGAAAATCCTACTGTGGGGCTATGAGCGTAGAAAGCATTTATGTTATTTTTATGTTTAAATTCACTTCTTCGACTCATAAATACTTTAAAGAATTAAGTCAGTTCCGATAAAATATCGATTCATTTAGTAACTTAAGTTCACAAATACTCATTGTTGGTTTTCTCTTTTCCAGGTTGCGGATTAATCTAATATTTTGTGTTTGAACATATAAAAATACGACCGTAATTTTAAATCGTAACATGACTTGTTCCGTTGGTAGCCCAAAAGTCCCAGTCTCCTTTATTGCAAATACTCAGACATGGTCGTAAAAATCTCAAAGTTACTCCAGGATTTGCAAGTGCAGAACCATATCGTAAAGTGAACCACTTGGTTATTAATCGTGTACATTATGTTTATGATATTGATTTATTTGGTGACTTTGAATGTTTCTTCTACCCTTTTAAATCTTTTATACTCAGTAAACTTTGATCGTAGCTAGATAAATTAAAATGCATGAAAGCGTTCTTTGAGTATATATTCTAGTCACCTATGTAATTTTCTGATAGACACGAACGTTTTACAACAACTGCCAGTGTTATTGGATTTTGTTCACAATGTATTGATCATAAACTTAGAACTCTTTCGCTACCTGTAGTCGCAAAGCCGATTCTAATTGACATTTTGGATTATATTTTATACGAGTATATTTTGTTGTCTTTCCAAAACATTTAAATTAAAACGGTGACAATTTTTGTGAAATCATTATACGATGAACTTCATGTTTGATTTGAATTCATGTTTGTACATATATTATTTTATTTATATTTGGTTCGCTAGTTTAATGAACTGGCTTTTCATTTTCGTTTATGTTATTGTAATGATTCTGTTGAGTTGATGCCCTAAACTTCACATGATGTCAACCAAGTATTTTGTGTTTTTATTTCAAACATTTTAATCCCGCACAACAAAACTAATGTTCGAGATGTACGTTTTGTGTCTTACTGAAACAGTTATCGGTCTTTTCCTGCATGTATGTCACTTTATTTCTATTTGGCTCGCTACTGCTTTCATGGTCTGGCATTTCAATTTCGGTTATGATGAAATTGCTATTGGATTTAAATTTCACTTCCAAACTGACGAGGCTTACCTTACGATGGTCGAATTGGAAAAAACCCGCATTCATTTAGATGGACTGTTATGTGGTCTGGTGTAATTTAAAATACACATCTGTTGGTTTCAGCGTTCGACATATTTATTTTCAGTTTATTTTCAATATTATTTTCTTTGGGCCATCGAACTATTTGAGTATCTGTTACAACGGCTTAAAATATTTATCCACTGGTTTTTGGATGCTTTGCTCTAACAGTATTTTATCTCGGCGATGTCGTAAACATTGAAGCTATCGACTGGTCATCCAAGCATTAGCTAAGAACTCACGTGATATCCTGTTACCGACGCGTAAAGAAACGTTCATCATATAATAATGTTTCAGACTAATAATAACATTATAAAAAATTATAACGTTACAAAAATAGGGGCCTTGTTTTTTAGTAGGCTAACCGAATATTGTGCCAAACACAATTGACGTAATCGTACGCGACGAACACACGGTATTAATCAGGTTGTTGCCATAAAAAAATTCAACGACGTTCATTGAAAAAGTCTGAATGAGTTTTAAGAAGCAATTGATTACATTAGCCGAACAAATGACGCGGATGCATGAACATATTTAATAACATCGATCATGACACGTATTAAATTAGTTAATCGATCTTCCATCTGATGGATGATCTTCCTCGAGTAACGACGCGTACGGCGCACAGTGGAACAATTTCAAAATAGATATCGCAAACATTCGATATGGGATATTTTTAGTAACGAAACCCGGTTTTTGTTCGTCCGACAGGAGAGTATTGTGATATGCACTCAGTAAATGTTGAACGGCACAGCTAAAAATAAGCGCGCATGATTATACTGAAAAGTAACTAAAAACTAATGATATGATAATTGATATTTATAAAAAAGTAAAACATTAGATTTGGACACAGTTCAAGAAAACAAACATGAATGAAAAATAAAAGAGCATACTATCGCACAGCAAGTTTTAAAAGTGGAAAGTAATTCGCAAATATGGCGTAATCTAATTAAGGGTGTAATTGTAAGGACTCACCTGAAGCGTGTACAGGCGGCGAGAAAGCAGATGGGACTGGGCAGACGGGCGGCGTCGGTGGCGGCGCGTGAGCAGTGTGGGCGCGACTATGTTTAACCGTGAGCCACACCGAAATATACTGACTTTTGTTCCGATTGATTTCCTACTCGGAAAAGCAATTTGTACGCTCTAACGCTTCTTTGGAAATCCATCACACGTCCGGTCAAAAACTATATTGAAGCTAGAGTTAACTTCTCAAAGCTTTCAAATAATGTAAGTATATAAAATACATTGTTGACTATATAATTAACCTTCTTTCCTTTACTAGTTGTTTATTTTGGTATAATTAGAAATACATCTTTCTAAAAAACATGTAGGCAATTAAAAACTCATGCAAACGATCTGGACGTTTTGTTAAAATTTACCTGTTATTCATTTGCTCTCAGATTTTTCTCCATTTGGTGTTAGTGGAATTATATTATTTAATCTGTTAATATCATATAGTAATTATTAAGTCACAAGTAAAAATGAACACATAATCCAATCAAGAATATATGAAAATCACACTACTTTTAATTAATTATAAAAATAATAAAAAATATTAGATATTTAATGCCTTCCAAAGTATCGTAAAGTCAATGTAAAACCAATAAACTCATATAACTACGTCGTTCGTTTATGAAAAAAACCATAACTAACTTTGACTAGTAAGTGATCAAGGAATAAAGGAGGCTGTAATATTACAAAATATAATTATAGAATGCGCTGCCACTTGGCAGCCGATTTCATTGCCGGCATATGCTTTTACTTTTGCTAATTATCTCAAGAACCTTACCTATTAAGAAACTGAAAACTACTGCATCCCATTAAATAAACCTTCAATTTACTGCCTTAAGTTCTGTGTCCTGCTTTTACAATCTCACACACATTTACACTAACACACACACAGACACACACACTCGCACGCCCAGGCGCATACACACGCCCACACGGCACTGGTGACCTGTAACTCAGTCTCTCACAACGTAAGGCTATCAGATAATTTTAATTCACTTTTGTTACATTTCTATAGTTTAAGTCTTTATTGTGAGAGAAAATAAATGAATGTTTTTATCATTATTATTATATTATTATGATAGCTGCTAAGATACTCGTAATATACCTAATGATATCTGCCGGAGTAAAACCGTGTAGAGCTGTACCATAATTCTATCATTTTATATAATTTCACATGAAACTTATCTAAAATGATCGTTAACTCTACAATCGTGTGACTTGAAATTTGGTAGGAATATTCCTTTCGGCGAGTAGAGGTCAGCTAAGAACGGATTTTACGAAATTACACCTGTTAGGCGGGTTGCGGGGGCGTTAATCAAAAAAAAAACAATTTTCACACTTAGAGAGCTGTGCGGGGGCGTAGAATTAAAAAAAAATGTATCTTTTAATCGATAGCTCTTACAACTGTGAAACATGGCCAGAATATTTTTTTTGTCACGTTAGAATTTACTAAGACCGAGTTATATGCTATTTCGCCCTTAGTAGACTGTGCGGGGGCGATAAATATTCAACAATTTGTTTCTTCCAATCTGCAGCTCCTACAACTGTGAAAGATGACCAGAATGTTCTTTTTTGGTATGTTATAAGTTACAAAGAACGAACTATATGCCATTCATTAACCTTTTTAATCGTCTATAGAATCAATATGTCGAGTTTCATTCTTTTGTAGAATAAACAAATGAGATAAATGTACGTGATCATAATAAGAATTTATTAATTATTTGAATCAGAAATAAAAATAAAATTAAATAAATTTTTCACTGCTCCAATTTTTTTAACTGCTGTTGTTTTACTTTGATTTACTTCTTTCATTTCTTAATACTTTCTTTACAATAATCAAAAAATTAAGTTGATTGAAAAGAAAAATTTTGGACCAAGAGAACCATTTTAGAGAGAATAATTTTCTTGGGTACTATCAAGAGGAAAAATTCTGAAGCTAAGAACATATTTTTCGTTTAAATAAATTCTTCTTGATTCAAGAAACTTTTTTCTTAACTCAAGAAAATTATTCTCTGTAAATGGTTCTCTTAGTTCATGATTTTGTCTGGGTGTCGGGTCCAGTTAATTCATTTATTAGTAAATTCTTAGTGGTTCTTTTAAATTTGTCTTTATTGACTTTTCTAACATCTTCTGGAACTCAATGATAAAAATATATATAGAATTATCTATAAAAAATTATAAGAATTTTATTTCACTAACAGTTAAATCAATAATAAAATTTCTTTCTTTTATTTTTAACACCCTCACGCAGCTTTCAGAGAGTGAAATATCATGAAGTTTGTTCTTAGCAAATTTCAACATGCCAAAAGAATATTTCGGCCAAGTGTCAAATCTGTTTTCTTAATTAACGCCCACGTAAGCCCTCCTTGTGGGAAGAATTTCGTAAAACCCGTTTTTAGCTGACCTGTACTCCGCGGATGGTACATTTCTACAAATTTTTAAAGTCTTTAGGTCTTAAGGTTCCAGACATATTGTAATAAATCAATAAATAGATGGAAGTCTCCTATACTTATAAAAATATTTAGCGTAATATTAAATATTATTATGCAGCTAGATAACAAAATTTGATTTTTTTCTCTATATGGAATGCCACGCGGAGCGAGCGGGGACAGCTAGTATTATACACAACAAGTTATATTTTAGGCCTCGTATATGAAGACATCAATCAGTAATCAGTTTTTATTGTGAATGATGCGTATCAACTTGTGTCAAATCTCAACTTGAATAGAATTCTTACAAATAGATCTTTTTGTTCTTCTTCTATATCATATATAATAGATCTTCTTATAAATAGATATTGTCAGTCACAACGAGCGTAGCGTGCTTGATTTTGCTGTAGAGTAAATATGGGAAATCTTAAAAGTTACGGACTGGCTGTAGACTGTCGTGTCGACCACATCCGGCCTGCGAGTTGATGCTTGATCATATGTGCTGTGGAGTGATTCCCAGAAAACTAGGAGTAGGGAGTATATCATCTGTTTTCTGTTGTATATAGCATTGGGTAGGAACTGTTTTTCGATCGACTACTGTACAGTGGCACCACTTGTCTTTGTAAGTTATACTGTAGTTGAAAATTTTGTGGCATAAAAAATATAATGATATTAGAAATGTAATGCGATGAATAAAGTTGTAGAACTTATAGGATGTTTCTACGAAAGTGTCCACTTAGCATGCTAAGATCGCAGGACTTATTTCAAAGAAGCTTCTGACTTGCACATAGTACATAGACATGTACATAAACTTATAAATATACATAATAACCATAAATACCATACATATGTGTTCCGATGTGTCTAAGTTTATGTCGTACAGACAGAAGAACAAATTTCTCAGATGCAAGTGGTATGAGTATGCTTATATTAGGTACTAACAATATGTATTCAAAGCTTTTAAATTCGTACATTCTACCTATTTGAGACCTAATGAGACCTATTTGAGATCTAATTCGATAAAAATTGCTCTGCCACCAAAGTACTATTCAAAGTGTATAAGATAGTACGTGGACTAGTTTTGAACCAATCACCAATTTTAGGTTTTTTTGCAGCTGGCCGAGTTATTTGACGTCCCATGCTTCAAAATCGTCACAGAACTTAATTAGTGGTCTCTCTGTGAATATTCGCGGTTTCGTGAAGTAGAATTTGCAGCATAAACAGACTACGGAACATCCGCCCAATTTTAAACTTTTTTCACATTTTTAATATTAGTAGGTACGTAAGTTACATATTATAATTTAGCGTGAAGAAAATATGCACATAAACATAGAATATTATTATAGTAAAATTTTCAAGGGATACTAAAATTAATTTTCCATAAATAGCCTTTAATGTTTTCACCTTTCAACATTTCGTTTACGTAAATATCACAAATTGGCAGTGAGTCTTTCGTCATGTCTAATTCCTTTCATGTTAGTATTTATTCTAGAAACATTATTTATGTACTAGCTGTGACACGCGGTTTCATCCGCGTTTATTAGGGAACAATCTATTAAATACTATTTACGCTATGATCACTAAAAGTACACTTATACAGGAACATATTCAATATACTCATTCAAATAAATCTCACACGATATCAAACCAAAAGGACAAATACTAACACCTCTTAGGGGTAGATGTTCCAAAAATGGTGAAATATATGTTTCATAACATCAAACCACAAACCCAAATACTAAGACTACGTTAGGGTTTGATTTTCCAAAATTGGTGAAAAAGATATTCAATATATAAATATATAGTATATTGTATTGTCATCGATTCTTGATAAGCGTGCAAAGTTACAAATCAATCCACTTTTTCGAAGTGGGTAAAAATCACGTTCAAAGATTCCGTTATAGACATACATAGATACGACCGAAGCTAATAAAAGCGTGTTAATGTGCTGCGATCCAATATTTTATGTTCGTGGGCCGGTACCGGGTCATGACCCACCATTTGGGAAACGCTGCTCTTTGTTCACCACTATTGACTTCATGAGTGCGTAAGAATTAGCACATCGTGGGTTAACGTGCTTGAAGAAAATTTTAATAAGTATCTTTTAATTATCATACAAATAAAGAATAATTATAATTATTAGTAACTAAATTGATTGTCGAAAACATTTACCACATTATTGCATTAGAGGTAGGGCAATTAGCAAATGAAAATAGCAATATCAAAGTAAATAATTTATTATTGTGGTTGAAGTATGAAATTGCTGTATCATGTGGAAGGCTGCATGCTACAAATGGCTTTAAATTGATATTTAATATAATTAACAAATGCTACTACGTTTGTGACTGTTGGCTATTGGTATAAATCCAGTTTATGCCATTTTGCAGGTGTAAATTGGTGTTTCCAGGTGTAAATTTTAAAAGAACGATGGATAGATGTGACTACTTTGTTCCTTATAAATGGTTACATTTGGTGTTTTATAGATATATGAGAAGCATTGCTGCGCTTGGGTTAGCTCATTAGGCGACTTCAACCTTATGATCAAATCTCGAGCTTCAGCTTTAGGGTTATGGAAAACGGGACCAGTCCAATCTGTACCTTCTATCTATTTACTACTCTATCAACAACAAGGTAAGATTAACACCGGCATTAAGCATCCTCTTAAATCCAAGTTCATTCCAAAGCTTACGGATGGGAGGTCCTGCAGCGATATAATGGAAGAGTAATATGCCACAATGTTCTGCCCGTCTGTCTGGTCGGTTTTCAATAGCACTACTCCCATCTGTCTTGTTGTTATAGGAAGTAATCAAGGGACAAATCCAGGTGACGGTGACCAGCATTTTTCTGTGTATCATTAACACCTAATACGGTTACTAACACTATTACTAGACGCGGTTACTATTGGCAAAAATCTCCTTTAAGGGATGCTTATATCCAGCTGTGGATCGTTAGACTGAAGGATGGAATGATGGAATAATGAGCATGCTCAGCAAGTGACCACTGCCGTCCTATGTCATATGTTATCAATCCCAGATACAGAATTCTAATCATTTTGTTATTGGCAAAGATCGTCATGACGTGTAGCAGCCATATAGATATAGACAGTAGGTATACAATTAAGGCTTCATGGTTTATAATAGGTCTTTTCCTATGAAATTGCCGTTTTTCATGAAATAAAGAAGCGTATTTTTTTCTATATTTTTATTTTTGTTAATCAAAGTAATCACCCATACAATCAATGCATCTTTGCCAATGAATTGGTAGCTTATTGAGCCCTGTTTGAAGAAATCAGCTGAACGGGAGGCAACAAATTCTTCAAAGGCATTCTGTACTGCCTCTCGAGTATTGAATTTTTTCCCGCCAAGAAATTATCGAAATTCTGGAAAAAGTAACTCTGTAGGCGCAAGGTCTGGTGAGTACGGCGGATGACTAAGAACTTCCAACCCCAGCTCTTGAAGCTTGGAGACCGTCTGCTATGCAGTATGAGGTGGCGCGTTGTCGTGCAGGAGTAGTGGAGCCGAACACTGGTTGGAGACGTGCGAGCTTCCCCATCATTGTGTTCAGTTCTTCACAGTACACATCTGCAGTAATGCTCATCCCGTTTGGTAAGAAGCTGTGATGAATTACACCCGCGTTAGACCACCAAATAGTGACCATCACTTTTCTAGGGGTAAGTTTTTGTTGAGGGCATTGTTTGGGTACTGAACTCTGTTTCTCGTTACAAGTAACAATGTGGTTCAGAATTCCTTCATTTGTATGCCTGTTGAGCAGTGCAAGGCACGTCTCGACGCATACTTCGCGCTGGCGATCATTGAGTTCGTGGGGTACCCATTTTCAAGCTTTTTTATCTTGTCAATTTGACGCAAATGGATCAATATTGTTTTGATGCTAACGCCGAAAGCTGCTGCTAATTCAGCTGTAGATTGAATATCATCAGCTTCCACAATCGCCTTTAATTCGTCATTACAGACCAAAGTTTTCGGACGACCACGAGGTTCATTTTTCAGGTCAAAATTTCTAGAACGGAAGCGGGCAAACTAATAATGGGTGGTGAGTTCGTTTGTAGTGTTCGTTCCGTAAAGGTCTTTGATGTTGCGTGCCACTGCACTAGTGGCGCTTTGTTGCCACGACGGTATTCATACTGCATAAATACTCGAATTATTAACGTATCCATGATGACAAAAAATGTTCGAATGCGATAAAAAAAACACTTACTATTAAACAAATGACGATTTTAGAAAAAAATCCATGCCTTTAAAATGAAAGTAAATTAAAATTAGAATTATCCGCTAAAAAAAAAAATATTTTGGTTTGAAATTACCAGTACGGCAGAACGGCAATTTCATCGATAAAGAACTAATATATTAGCATGATGGTTGAAGTAGTTGAAGACGTGCTCGCTTTGAAGATATGTGCCTTCTTGCAGAATGAGAGCGATTAGGCCCTGGTCCACCGCGTTGGCCAAGTTGTCCAAGTGTGAATGGGTAGACCTTACACACCTTTAAGGACTTTTTTTTAGCATGCTCAGGTGTAGGTTTCCTCCTGATGTTTTCTTCACTGTAAAGCAGTGATGATTAATTGCCAATTCCTGGGATTCGAACCTCGGACCCTCGATTGAGAGGTCGAGTTTCAACCATTAGGCTATTATTGCTTGGCCCAAATATTAATAAATCATAAATGTATTTGCACATTAATTTATTTTGTTCCTGAAGCCATACCATATTACGTAGTCTATAGTTCCGCAGACCCTGGTGCGACGTGTGCGTATGACATCTATTATTCAATTTAGATAACAGCTAATAAATGTTACATCAAATATGTCTTAAGGATAAGTTGTTCGTACTCGGGAGGACATTAATTATAAAGTTGCAATTGACGTGTTAACTATACAAGGGGTCTAGCATTAAACTTGGCCTGCACACTGCTCGGCTCCAATGGATGCTTTACGTAACTTTGAAATTGTTTTGGTCTTAACTATGTTGGTATATACAAGTGAGCTTTCTAGGTATTGTCTTTACATTTAACATTTCTAATAGTAGAGGAGACGGTGGGAGATCGACCTTCACCGATCTGATAACCAGATGAGACATATTTTTTATCGAATATAATTTGTAAACAAATATGCCTATAATTACTTGCCTACCTGAAAGTACTCATGGCTATTTTTAATTAAATTAACTTTAATCGATTTTTTTCATCACTTTCATTCTTTTGATAAATAAATGAATTTTATTTCACTGTTAGTTTTTAACACACAGAATATGCCTCAGTAGGCTTGACTACTCATTTTTGAGTATAGCTACCTGGCAAGCCGATGCGAACAGGTAAATCAATATAGGGATATTTGATAAAAAATATGTCTCATCTGGTTATCAGATCGGTGAAGGTCGATCTCCCACCGGCTCTTAGACTATAACACGTTATAAAATGATCTTAAAAGATTTGAAAGTTTCTACTAAAAAATAACACGCAAATCGTAAAAAGATTTTCTAAAACTTGTTAATTATTTTTTATTTGCCTTTTACTCGCATTATTTCAAAATTATTATTATGAAATAATATATCGGCAGCAAGATATTATACTCGTATTTAATAATAATATTTATGTGGTCGATCTCTAAAAATTGTTGTACTAATGTTATTAATTACTTAAAACATTTTATAGTAATAAATATTTGCAAAATAAAAATAAATTAAATTTGTAAGAAATGGGTTTTTGGTTTAAATGGGTTTTTGATTTTTTTAATAAATGGAAAGATTGTGAACATGATTTATGTAAACTATTTAGTTGTTAGACTCTTTTAAAAAGTTATACAAAAATTTAAATTTATAAGTTATACTTAATATATTTTTAAAATCTAGAACCGAAAACACAACGCCAAATTCTGAACAAACACTTTTTGTACTATAGTACATTTTTAGTGAATTTACAAGTAAACTCAGTTGATAATGTACTATCTAGAAAATCATGTAACATTATGACGTCACAAGCATTATGACCAATTGTGGCGACTTTATGGTTAAGTTTTATAATACTTAACAAATATATGATTGTCTTTTTCCCAATCATATTATAGACTTAGGCTTTATATTCGGAGTATTGTGACTAAATATACAGGGATTCTTATCTGATAGACGCCTTGTCTGATAGAAGTTATATATACCCAGTAAAAAAGACAACACCCATTTTTTCTAGTGACTTTGACTTTTTTATAGGTCAGATCATACTCTAGTATTTCACTATTTCACGCATCGAGTCTTACCCCACTCTACTCGCAATCAATCAACTGTCTTGTTCTATAACTGTTTCAGTCCATTACATAGATACACCTATAAAATATGTATCGGGTGGAATAGATATTAATTTTGAGTTTTAGATTAGTATTTATACTTTACACAGTAAATATACTTATAGACTTGTAATGTTGAGTTATGGTTCCCAATCCATCCATGCTTTCCAATCCAAGTATCCATATTATAAACAGAAAAGTATCTTTACTCGCGTCTTTGATTTTAATCCAAAGTCAAATGTTTCATATGTATGCATTCTCAAGTATTGTTGAACGCTTGTATTTAGTTTGAAGAGTTTTCGCTTAGAGCTCATAGTGTTATTGTCTGTTATATTTGGTAAGAATTGAATCACAATTAATTTTCACGTAATTTATTTATTTAATAATATTAATACGCATGTAAATAAGTATTGATATTAACATCCTGTTGATAATAGCGTCGTAGCACTACGATTTAGTTAAAAAATACCGTTCTGTGCATATTATTTGTTATTATTATTTTACTAATGAGTCATACTTAACAGTCAATCTATGTTATTTTTATGCGGTGTTTCGTTTTTCTTTTATTATATTTACATATTCATATTTTAAACATATGCTATTGCACTTAAATAATATAAGAGTAATAAATATGCTACACTGTATGCAACGTTTAGTGTTTGGGAATTCCCGACAATTTTAAAGTCCAGAGACATGAGAGAGCCTACAATTAAAAGTCTTGAAGTCCCGAGAATTACCTTCGACACTTTTAAGCCTTTTTTGAAGAATTTTAATTGAGTTACTGGCAAAACGTTTAAAAAAGGCAATTCTGTATAAATACAAAAAAATATTAAACCTTTATTTTACAAAAAGTTTAATCTTAATAACATTAAAATTAATGTTAGCCTTAATAATTGCTTTTTTATTTTATTTAAG
>MOOZ01000122.1:1476920-1488696 GCA_002930495.1 Cecropterus lyciades | reverse complement strand
ATTTGATATAAAATGATTTCTTATCAATCATTTAATATTAGAATTACGGAAACCCTCAAAATTGTTTCAAATAAAATATATTTAAGTAATATTTATGTTTTGTAAAAGAAGAATATTCAATCTTATTTTACAAAAATGATTAAATTAAAACTAAATTTATAAATTTAGCATTAAATTACTGCTAAGTTTATTAATTTAGTTACGAGCTCTAAGTATTTTCCGTCACTTCATGGGACGATATTAATGATATAATAATGTGAATGAAGAAAAAAATTATTCTTGAATAAAAGGAGACATAGGTAGATATGGTTATGTAACAATCAATATATGAATATGTAATAGTTATATTTTTAATAATGACTAGTATGATATTAATCTTAATTAGCACTCTATCTTCTCTTTCCACGGACCTTCCAGCAAAGTTATTTACTAGCATGGTAAGCGAAACACACGGTTAAATGTGGTGATTAATTATTTCAATACTCGTTTAAGCTGACGGACTGGCGAATGAATGAATCTATATAAAATATACATAAATAAATGAATGTCTGTTATTTGTCTTGTCCGGAAGATGTTGAGTAGACATTTACAAAGATTTCTAAGATAGTATTAACATCCAGCCTACGAAAGGTGGCGCACGGATTTACTTCAATTATAAAATTCAATCGGTTATAAATACAATTAAGTGTATATAATTAGTTCCCAAAAGTTTGAAAGATAGATTATCTTAGGTCCCATAGAGCAAGCTGATACTGAGATTTTTTTGTGTCTGCCCTGTATTATATAACCGCAGTACTTTCATATAACTCAATAAAGTAACAAAAGCTCTGGTGAATTTCCAGCGCCCAAGATGCATTTCGGTAATTTAGTATTGCGTTGTAAGTGGGCCGTCGGCGCCGCTTCTAGCCTCGAGCATGAAGTGTCGCTGCCGTACACGTTTAGTTCCCTTTACAGGATAGTGTAAATTCATAGAGTTGATAGTTTAGAAAGGAAATTGGAAATGATGAACGCGGGTTATGTGGCTCGGCGATGAACATGCCTTAAGTGCTGACGAATATCACCCTTAGTTATGAGACGTTTATTCAAAATTCCTTGCATTTCAGTATAAAATACTTGTTAATATTTTTAAGCGTTGTAAAAAGTATCTTAAAGACACCTTATTTTAGTTCAATTATTTTACACTTCGTTTATTTTACAGTAAGTAACATTCTTAAAAATAAACGAAACCCGACTGCTTTAAAATAACTGTTTGCCTTCAGTTTGAGTACATTTTTTTCTAAGCAGTTGTTTTTTTATTTTACTTTTATTATAAAAATACATATTTAATTTAACGTTTTAATGAGATTTCATCCAAATAGTAACATAAAAGTATTATAAGTTATCTGTATATTTTTGGAATTGTCTATTTACTACCTTTCATTTGATTGTTACCTTTTTTAGAATTTACAGACGCCATTTTGAAAAATTATATGGCCTATGTCATATGTCTTATGTCACAATCCTTTAAGCCGTTTGGGCTGTAGCCATGCCAAGGAAACGGACATACATATATACAAACACACATTCATACGCTCGAAGTACATTACCCTCCTTCTGACGCAGTAGGGTAAAAATGGTCTTTAATATAAGTGAATCACCATTATTGCGAGTTTCAAAATAAATAACGAGACTTTATTGAGCATTCATTAATAATTTCTGCTGCACCACTCAGCTGAGACCAACGATCGTAACTGTAAATTAAGAATTCATAATTGACTTAATGGACTTATTTTATACCTAATTTACCTTAAAAACCTAGACTTCAATATTGATATTTACTTTTGAACACTTTTGTTTACATGTACATATTTATTATGTTTAAATTGTTTTATATGTTCGCATATATAATATAAAAAAAGATTTACGGTGATATATTGACTTCATATATTTTATTGCCTAATCTTAAAGGGCTAAATTGTTGTTAATTTACCGAAATAAGTGTTTCTTTTATGGGTGAGTAAAATTAAACAATTTTTGAAAAAAACTGATTATCCTTACAAGAATTGGTGGTGCAAAATAATATTTAATGGTATTGTTTTTATAAAGTAAACCGTAGTTTCATTAAAAAGTGTTTTGTATATATATGCTACTATACTGTATTTAAAATGAACAAAAACGACTTATTGGCTTGTTTTTTTATGCGATACTTATACCAAATTTCATATTCATTAAAGATGCAGTATTTTTTTTCTTTATTCTTGAGCAAATACATTTCAAGATCGTTTTTAAGGCTTAGTTTTAATTATCCTGTAAAATATTTTATATTTATGGCGTTTTTGAATTTAATGAGCGAAATATTAAATAACATAATGGAATACTCGAGTTTGTAGTCATTTATACAAATATCTGTATATCTTATAAGCCGAATACCTACTCAGTCTATGCCTTAGCTTTAATAGCAAATAGTACGCTAATACATTCCGAGAAACGCACGCCTTCGCAAGTTTCACTACAATATTGCATACTGTAAGACCGGCCCAGCTGGTCCAAGTAAATCCTTTTCATACTGGTAAAGCTTCGCTTTCATACACATATGTATCGTTAATATTGGCACGCTCTCGTTACAACGTCTGAGCCGAAGCTGTTTGCAGAACCTATAGATATTAATCCTGAACATACTAGAAGATTAGAGTTGTGTATGGTTTGAAACTTTGCGGTATGGTGTGTGGCTTAAAACATACTCACTACTCTTCCCACGTTAGAGCCGTTGGAAACTAGGGATTGAATACCGAACATAGGTATTAACGTCAACATTCAGATACCTCCTCCATTCTCGTAGCTATTCGCACCGTTATAGCAATATATTTGTAGCCAAAGATTTATAGATATTAGTGAAATTTTAAAGCGTTTCTCCTGTCACGGGTCTACGCCTGCACACATGTCCCACACGCACACGTGAATGAAGTTGCTTCACCTGTAAGATATTTTATTTCAATTTTATGGTCCATTGATTTATGAATCGTTAGTGTTTTATTGGGTACATCTCATTTTGTAATAGGAATTGTTTAGTTAATGCTCTCATTGTGGCTTACCTCAGATGGGACTCTTATCATATCCGGGGTTAGTTATAGCCGTCCAAGGATAGCTGTAGTCACTTACCATTAGATGGACTGCATACTCGTATGCTACTTCGGTATTCTACTCTTAATATACAACTATATATAATAATAAGCAAAATACCATAAGGTACAGACAGAAAGTGTTTTATACCTTACGTATATTTACTAAATGTAGTAGTAATTTTATTTTGAATAGAATATATTTTTACTATATATAATATTTTGTATAATATACATATAACTAAATAGTAAACTTGTAAATAAGCTTTTCGTTATACGTCTGGTTCAAGTGAAGTTCTAACAGCTTTTACATCCCATCCTCACGTGAAAGCAATGGAAGTTCATGTTATTATGTGCTATATACGTATCGACCGGTGACGCTGGCGGCTATTACCGACGCCGACTTAATTATCGTCCCCCTGGGACCAGCGTTAGCTCGTTGCCCATCATAATTGATTTAGAAAACATTTTATAAGTGAATCGTGTAGAAAATTATTGCAGATAATTTCAATAAGTACTGGACTTAGCCATGTGAATATTTTATAGTAATGCTACATTATTAGGCCCATTATTGGCCTCTATTTTCAAGGATGTTTTGGTACTTTCTGCCTTTAAAGTATTATTTTGATGAGAAACATCTATAGACGCACGTAAACCTCATTGTTCGCGTGGCGATCGTCACGCCGTAATTATTTTAGCGCCATCTGTTATTCTTGGAACTATTAAGTATCGAACAAAACTAAGCGGCCTGCGGTGTTAGTTCGACTTAGTGCGGGGTACTGTTCGTAGATGGCGATATTTTCATTATGTTTAGTTCCTGTCGCAATCTTTGTATTTTGCATACTATTTGTACGAAAACGATGTTTCACATCTGCCAGGCGTCCTATGATGGTATTTTTTTTTCTTTTATGTAAAATTTTACACATAAAGCAAGTATAGACAATACTCAGTATTTCAATCCTGTGTTATTTTCTCATAACCCATCAATATCAAAAAAAAAAAGCTTTTATTTAATTTGCAATGTTTGTATGTAAGTATGTATGTTTAGGTCAAATCTCGCAAGCTGAATTTAACCCACTTCTCAGTGTTTGATTGACCTTAAATTTGTAATACACCCTTAGTTCTGATGACAATGCAATAATATTCAATCAATAATATTGTAAATCCAAAATGGTCGCTGCATATTTTTGTACAACCCACCTAATATGGGTACCAAATGAAAGAGAATATACTACGAAATTAAAGATATAAATATAAGTGAAGATTACATTTTTTCTTAAAACCCGACCAATATAGGTTCCAAATTAAGAGGCATAACTTGTAAAATACTAAAGATCATAGAAAAACTTCGAATCTAAGATTGCCGCCATCATAAAATGGCGGATTTCATGTCATTGTTTGACCATCCCATTATCAAGGTATCAATTGAAAGGGACAACAAAAATTACAAAATGAATTAGTATAAACAAAGTATTTTTAAAACCAAGCTTTTATTTCAGTGCACTGAAAAGAAAAATAATAACTTTGTCATTTTGTTTATACAATTTTATATCATATAAAAGTTTGTCGCAATTTTAAATCTGGAAACAACAGACCTAGATCTTAATCAATCTAATCTGGAAAATTTTGTAAAAACAAAAACGTAGAACATAAAAAAAATATTTACATTATGGGAATATTTTTTATATTCACAACCCAGGCGCCTTAGAGCATTTGAATACTGGAAATTCGGCAAAGGAGATCGAATTTAATACTATAAGGCTAAGGTTAACCATTGTCTCAATTAGAAACAATGGTTACCTTATAGGCCAACTCGTATATCCTTGTCTGTATATCGTAACTGATATGTAGAATGAAGCAACGTGGAGCGCATTCAGGAGTTGAATGTTGGGGGACCGCTATCTATGTCCGCTTGCGTGTTTTGGATTAAATCAACAGTAGCCGTAATCTTATGCTAGGTATTATGCATCTTATGCTAGTATATATAATATATGTATATTATATAATATTACGTCATGTTACTCAAAGTGAGAGATGTATTAGTACGTATATTACTCCTCTGGCGTTGCAAATATCCATTAGGCTACAGGGGAAGTCCCTTTTTTCTATTTTATCGCTCGGATTAATGACAAAAAAAAAAACGTATTGGTCTCTTGCCACTCTCGTCCCTTATAAATCAGCAAAGGCGCGTTTTAGAATATGATCCAGTTCTTCTTCAGTATGATGAGGAAAAGAAAGTTTATATCTATAAACTTTGCTTATACGTATCAGTTACAATATACTAGATGAAGCTTTCTTGTTATAAACCCACTAGCTGTTGCCGTTTATCACATTTGCTTAGAAGTTTAATGCAATATTCCAATAAGGGTCATCTATCAAGGTTGTTGCTGCATAAGACGGGACTTGCAGCCTGTGTGCCTTTCATAATGATAGTACTAGTTTGTGCTCTAGACTTTGTTCGCTTTTATAAGAAAATATAAGTGTTTTAATAGTGTTTGTTATCTCATTCTATAGGTTTGGATTGCTTACCAAATACCAAAGTAGTTAATAGTTTAGTTTTGGTAATGTTTGAGACTGTTATAAATACACGTTGGTATGTTTATAATGTTATAGCAAGTACGTAAAACATATTTTTTGTATATAGGAATTAGTAAAGTAATTTGGCTATTAATTTTGAAAATACAGGAGCATGTTGTTGTACAGGAATAAATCAACACATTAGTCAATATATGTTTTTTTTCCAATGACAATTAAATTAAATTTCAAAGTTACCAAAGTCCAAATTCAATGTAAAATAAATGGAATTGTAGCCAGTATAACACATAACTATTAATAATTTCATACTTTAGCTTTCCTTCCAGCTCTACATTTTAATATGAAAATTATATTAATTTTCCAACGAAGCAGATGAAATAGACGAAGAACCTAATAAACATCGGAAAATGAGCCGATCGTGTCCTTAATTTTCTCACTTCATTTAACAACGACTCAATCGGATCATATCGTGAGTTTAAATTGAGAAGTGATTTCAAAAGTAGTTCAAAATATCTTTGAAATTAGTCAAAGTCTAAACTTAATCGCATCACTCAATTTAATGTCTGTATCGCGTTTTGAATATCATTAACTATTTTCAGTACTAACTAAAACCCAATAACTCAACTGTAAAGCAGTTGAGTTTAATTATGTCTTTTAAATTAATTTTGTTATCATGTTTTTCTTGGACGGCTTTCCAAGTGGTTACTGTAAATGCGCAAACTTTGGATACCGGAGCAATTATAATATTTAATGAAACTGCTTACCATTTACCTGATTTAGGCGGGACGGGGCTTTTCAAAGTTTTTAAATCACATTTAAATACATTTAAATGGAGCTTTACCTCCTGTCCAAAGTATAAATAAGGAAGTCGGTAATTTTACGAGGATTACTTTGAATTCGCTTCCGTTTAATTTGTGAGTAAATAATTATGTATACATTCCAAGTGTCCCTAAAAGCAAATCGTCTTTAATTTCTCCTTATTAAATAATTTACGCATTTTTTGACAAAATTACTTTATTTAGATATATTACATTACATAGTATTTTATCAACAAAGGAAAACAGAAAAAATCTTAAAATTTAATTTGTAACTATACAATATATATATATATATATTTATTTATATTTATTTACATCTAGATTTATGTATATATGTATATATATATATATATATTAAAGTAGCCGCCAGTTTTTTGGTCTCCGGAAGCTTGAACAAGCTTGGCAGACATATCTGACATGAATTTTTTCATCTCAGATGACCATGGACCCATTGTGTTCATTTGCAAGCGCCGCAAACAAATAATTGTTTAAAACGTTACTATAATATTTAATTTTTTTTTTCATTTTCAAAGAAATTCTATGTGTTTTTTTTTTTCAAAATTAAAGAGACTACTACGTAAGTTGAGATAATCTATTTATGTCTCATGGCATTTTTGTTCGTTTCTACATATGTAATGTTAGATATGAACAGTAATTGTTTACAAAATATTTTTGTCAGAAAATAAAAATAAAGTTAACATTGTTCGAGTCAATCTATTTATGTCATAGTTATGTCATTATGGGGTATGTATGGAGAAGTAAGTAGTAATAATGGTCTCTTACAAGATCCACATATTACTTGATGATAAATCTCATATATTTATATATAGATTTATAAAGCAAATAATACCTTACTATTCTGAAACAACACGAGCCTAATAGCGTATATAATTTCCACCAAATTTGTATCCTACGCACACGTAAATCATTCGGGAACTATTCATTTGTATCATTCGCAATTGAGTGTAATGTATTGGGAGAGGCTGAGTCTCTTGGGGCAAGCCCACCTCAGAACTTAGTTGGGGAGCAGTAAATTATTCCTGCCTGTGGGACTCAGGGGATTCGAAGAATAACAGAAGAAGGTAACTTAAAGTAGCCGGAAATCGATCCTACTTTAACAAGAGCTTTGTATGTACGTTACTTAAATGCCAGGGAATGGGAAACGATTCGCTACATTGAATTGAATAACATCGCTCAACATTTTTTATCTTTAGAATTTTACATAAGCCTCTTAAATTATATAAGGGAATGAATAACTAAATTAATTTTCATTTTGCTTTCATGCAAAAGAACGTAAAAAAAGAAAAAAGGTGTACACCTTTTTTTCTCTTTTTTTTACGTCTTGATTCATACACGGCAGAAGTAAAACTTCTGAAAAGTAGATTGAGATAAATAATACTTATGTTTTTTCAAAAATCAATTAAGTAATCTTTGCAGCCTATTTTCGAACATCTCATTTCGCATACACCAAACTTAAGCGCTTATAATTACTATAAGCTACGAAGTAAAATCGTTAGCGCGATTTAGAAAGGGGTACAGCGCCATCTAGTTGTAGCACCGATGACTGCTTTCATAAAACATTTTCGTTTAAACGAATTACTAATCGCAACGAGTCTAAAAAATTTTCATTTCAAAATATAATCACTTTGATTCCTGGCAATTGAAACAACAGTACAAATTAACTTTAAATATATTCATTATTAACTGAAAAAGGACCACAAAATAAAAGCAATATAAAATGACTAAATAATTGATTCAAATAAATAATATATAAACATTTTTACTCGCACCAAATCAACATTGTCAAATACTAACAACATCACAAACAACTAAATAATATTGCATATCTCTCGAAATAATCTACCAAATTTAGTTTCCTGTTAAAATATAGAGCAATTTAAGTGTTTACTCCGTGTGCTGGTCATGTCACAATGATTAGAGACTGGCTGTGCCCAGCAATGTCATCCGCGATCAAAAAGGTAATAACTTCTATAAAATCCATTAAGTGATGGTTTTAATGAACCAAATACTAAATATTGCTTCAAGATACAGATTATTACCATGTACTTAATCAAATATCAATTCAAAAATCAATTCTGAAGTTTTAGTAGCTGTTACAAGCACATTTTTACATTGTCAATGTACAGTAAAATATATATTATGATATTATTATATATCAACATTTATTCTCGCAAATATATACGATGTACCGACATGCGGAACTTTCAATACATATATTCATACATATATTCAGTTTCAGTACATTATTGTCGGCGTCCCGCATGATTAGTTAGTTACATCTACTTTTAATGCCAGCTTTTGGACTCTAGACGAAAATATAGTAACAGTATTACCTGTTAGTTACACTATTCACGCAATAAACGGTACCCAATTTTGGAACAGTTCATTTTTTTAGGTTGAAAGTGTTTCGATCTAAACTAGAAAAAAATATACAAGGCGCTTGAATTAAGACCTCAGGGCTACAATCGTCTGTGGGCCTAAACAGGTAGAAACCCAATTCTTTTCGCGATTGTTTAAAGATGTCCATGGGGGGCAATTTCCACTTACCAATAGATGGACTACAACCTCGTTTCTGCCTCTATAATATGAAAGTGCTTGGCCATTGAGATGGCTTTAAAAGAAGAAAATAACTATCATAAATATATTTAAAGAAAATGATGTTCCTAAAATTTTAAATATCAACTGTCAAATAAAGATTATAATACTGAAGTAATTTCTCTTACGAGTGGACTTCATTTATCATATTATTATTTATTGTCTCTAATTATTTACTTCGCAAGATGGGGTGTATGTTGAGAAGTGACCCCATGACCTTTTGTGATATCTACCTTCAGCCTGAAGCTGCTTTCGAAACGGTGTCAACGCTTGGTGAAATGGGATGCATTCAGTTTATTGATGTAAGTACCATTACTATAATATTATATCTTGAAGGTAGTTTTTGATGTACGACAGTAGAAGTAACCTATTACTACTCGTGCCTGCCCTGTAAAAACTACAGACATACATCGTGGCCGATGCGTGCTATGGCACAAAAATGTTATTCTATAAAATTTTTAGTAACGTTTTTATACCTACCGAAACTTTACCGCGCAGAGACTGATGTACCTATCTGAAAAATGTCGTATAGAAATTATGATTTTGTCTGACGCGGCACGTTTGACGTCTGCTGATTTACGTAATTTTGAAGATGTGGTACGGTAGACTTCAATAATTTAGTTCTCATCTGTAGATAACGCTTTATGGTAGGTAGGTAGAATGAGTATGGTTTAACCGGGAAAGCACCATTGTCATACCAATTTTTAGCGTGGACCAACAGTTCTTGTGTAACAGAGATGGTATCGTTGCCGGCTCATTTTCATATAAGGCGATCATCTCAGTCCTCAGGAGAAGTAACGCTACTATGATTCACTTCAGAAAGAACTCCTTTTTTATAAAATTGTTTACACATTTCCTTGGGTAGCAGTGACCACTTACTGGTGGACATAATGCTCATATGCTACTTCAATGTTATAAAATGTATTATAGGCAACAAAGTTTCAATGATATGATTACAAATACCTACTACACTTAATTTGATTCAATAGATATTAACCGTAGTGCTATGAAAGATGTAAATTAAAAATGTGAATCAATAAACACTTTATTACTTCTCGCAGTAGCCTGACTACGATTGAAAACACTGATGAGATTTTACAAAACAAGCAAATATAAGCAATGTTTTTTAAACTGTAATCATATTTTCCAGTGCGTTATTGGAAAAATCTCCAACATTGTGTTATATTAACTGCAATATTTCCCTTTATTCGATAAACTCGGCTGTTTTATCAATATCGTGGGTTATTTCATATTTCCTACATTCAGTATGCATGTCGAGAGCTAGAGGAAATTTATATTAAGATTGTTGTATGTTTTCTTGTAAAGTACTGGGAGATTGATCGAGTCTGGGTGCACACGTTGAGATTTAGATTTGAATCTGCTAGACGTTATGTGTATTCATTCAGTATTCATATTTATCAAGAGCGTGTCAAATAAAATGCAATTTCGACTTGCACATTTCGAGTGAATAGATAACAAAATCTCACGTGCAATCTTTATAACGATGCCGGCGAGGTGTGTTGGCTACAACCGTGAATAAAATATATATAAAATTCAGCTTTTATTATAAACCCATTTCAATATCTTTTTAGCTGAATGTCGATGTAAAACCGTTTCTAAGGAACTATGTGTCGGAAGTTTGCCGATGTGCCGAGATGGAACGCAAGCTGAACTATATGGAGGGCGAGATGCTGAAGGATAAAATAAACGTACCGGAAATGGAGAAGGAGCCTGAGGCCTTGCAGCCACATGAAATGAACACATTTGAGGTCGATTTTTATATAATTTACTTACAATAGGTCATAGTTTTTTTGTTATGCGTGCTATATATCTGTGTATTTAGTATTACTAATAAAATCTAGCTTAAAGTGGTAGAACTCTTATTTTGTATTTATTTATTTATTAGGTTTGCCAATGGTTTTATTACATACAGTTACATCACAATATGTATTCTAAGCCATTACAGAACAAGTTCGTGTATACCTTTTGAGGCAAACACAGCATGCATAAAGTAGCTGACGAGTTATAAATTTTAAATAAAAATAAAAATATATCAATCACATTTTGTAGCAAAATACTTCTTAAAAGCACAAATTGTGAACTCTTGACTCCGTAGGCAACAGCGTAGTGTTGCCTACGGAGTCAAGAGTTTACGTATTTCTGCCTTAAAAACCGTGTTAATAGCTGCTGCTATTCTCCTTTAAAGGGTGGTAAAGGTTTAATTATTAATATTTGTAAGAGGCATTTCAACTAAGTCTTCAGGGGTAGCAATTTATTTATGACAGACTTCAGGTAGGACACCAATCGTATGTGGATACTATCCGATAATGTCCACGGTTGGCAGTAACCACTTAGCATCAGGTGATGCATACTCGTTTGCTACTTTACTTGAATTAAAATAAAGACAATGTCGGTATAATATTTTTTTCTAGAACATATTGGAGAAGTGGGAAGATGATATCGTTGATATGGCAGAAAATCAAACTGGCCTCTTAAAGAACTATTTGGAATTAACTGAAATGTCATATGTACTGAATCATATTGGCCCCATGCTTGGTGATGCAGAAATAACCCGGGACTCCATATTTGGGAGGTAATTAAGCAATTCGATCATTTCGTCAATTTACATTGAAGTTATCCTGTAGAGCACGATTGTAACTTCCTTAAATTTTATAATATACTTCAATTATGTACTAAAATGATACTGAC
>MOOZ01000122.1:1451904-1462223 GCA_002930495.1 Cecropterus lyciades | reverse complement strand
TAAGATTCTGTAATAGACTCAAATATCAAAAATAAACCTTATCATTTTCGTGATATAATTCCATGTTATTTGAAAATCGGAACTTTCAGCCCCGGCCTCCCCTAATTATAAGAATTAAAAATGGAATTTATTAAAAAAAAATTGAAGCTATATTTCTGTTGGCGCGTTCGGGAAAACAGATCTAGTACATTGTGTCCTCAGTACGAGTTCATCTTGTTGCATCTAAAAATAATTGTTTATGTTTTCGCCTTTACATTGCAATGTGAACAGGGTTTCTTTACGGATTTCGGCTATACCTTGCAATGTATTTTGAAATGATGGACAAAAACGTAAACAAATATTGTTTTAAGGAAACATAATAATCTCGTACTAAGGGAACAAATGGAAGGTGTAGCATGACTAAGTTGCGTACGCTGATGTTCCACATAATTATTAAACGCTTTAAAACGCTAAACATAGACATACAAAGACGAATACACAAACACCCAGGCCTAGAACTGAAATCTAAATTCACATGTCTGTCTGGCCGGGGATCGAACCCGGGACCCACAACGTGTCAGACCGGTATGGTGACCGATCCACCACGTGGGTCGTCGGGTCGGGTGGTCGGGGTATTTAAGTGTTTAATCTATTGGCCATTTTCTACGGTAATTTTTGTTGATAGGATACAATATGGCCACGTATCTTACTCATTAGGACTACCCCTAATCCATGGTCAAAGTTACCCAGGAATCATTCTATTTAAAGTTAATTACAGGTGACCATGGGCGGGAATAGCCATATATGGTCATATGGACTGCCTGTATGATTGTTACTCCTACATGATATAATATATAAAGGCACAGAGCCTTTATCAGTATGTTTATCGTTATTTGTCTGCGACTCCATATTGCGGTATAATACCTACGTTATAGGTAGGTTGATCGGGCGAGGAGAATAAAAGTAAACCATACTTAATTAACAATGTTCTATTAACTCACGACAGTTTTACAATAGGAACACTATTATATTAACTCACGGCAGTTTTACAATAGGAACAACGCATAAAATCTCTGACACCACCGAACACGTAATGCACCCGTTCGACACACCAGTTCATTTCTCGCCAAAACCACTTCTCTTTTCGCGCGCTCCGTGCACTAGCGCCCGGAGTTGCGTCAGAGCGGGCAACGCCATCATCATCGCGCTCTGCCCACTCTATAGTTTATGGAAGCGCCGTCATACATATTAAAAAAAGTAAATTATTTCATATGAAACAAATACATACATAATAATTTACACATGACTATTACTATAATATTTAAATCTTCGTTTCTTTCATTTCAGTTGGCGAAGAATAAAATTATGTATATTAATTCGTTGAAAATGAAAATGTCCATTATTATTGGAATAATTCACATGATGTTCGGTTTATCGCTTAGTCTTTTTAATCACATGTAATATTAATTTATTAAACTTATGGCAATAGTACATTATTATTCTGGATTCAATAAATAGTACTATTATTTTTCAGACATTTCAAACGCTACTATGCCATTTATTTACAATTTATACCTCAAATGTTGTTTTTGGGTTGCCTCTTCTTTTGGTTAGTCATACTGATTTACATGAAGTGGTGGATGTTTACACCGAAATCGCGTAAGAATAATTATTGTTATGGTTGTACATTGTAATTAAAAAAAATAACTGTTGTATCACAGTTGAAAATTTTTTGTTCATTTTGTTACTTTTAGGCCAGAGAATTTATTAGCTACATAGCTTGAGCAGGTGTGGTGTTTTGTTCTCACCACACCATGTGTGAATTTTGTTCTAAAATAAGGAAGTAGCAAACCAACATTAAGTCCACCACACTTACCATCAGTAAGTGGTTACTGCTGCCCATGGACATCTGTAATCAACCCCAGATAAGATCAAAGTCTTACCTGAGGTTGGCCGCAGATGCGTTTTAGGAATAAGTTGGAACGCTTTGGATAAGTATGTCTCCCTTACCACAACCTTCAGACCGGAACACAACAATGCATAACACTTCTGCTATGAGGCAGAAATAGGTGTGACGGTGGTGCTTCCGGAGTCAAACGACAATAGGTGTGACGGTGGTGCTTCCGGAGTCAAACGACAAAGAGTTCTACCGCCATTCTATGGACGTGGAGCAAAGGCGATGGCAGTATCGTTGATTGCCATTACATATATCAAAATGCTCGGTGACTATTAAGGGCGTATGCTCAAAATTGCGTGGGTCCGTTTATGCCTGTCTATTTGAAATATCGTATGACTTGTGTTACCCTAAGCGATCACGGGAGAATATTTCACACGTGCGGTGGGAGGCGGCGCACGGGTGAGGCATATGCGGTAGATGAGTCTACAATATTGCCGACGTTTTTTTTGTCAAAATAGAAACTAAAATACAATCTATTTGGGCAGTCAATTCAATAAAACTTTACTGTACTGTGCTTGTTGGTGACCTTAGTGGATCTTGTTGTCCATTTATTATGTGTTTTTCCTTACCTGCCTTCAACGACGTTTGTGATAAGAAAGAACTAGAATTTATTTGTATTTTTTATTACAGTCGATATAAAGAGGACTCCAGGCTGCGCGCCTCTAATCCTCATACTGTTCATCGACATGGTGTTAATGTCTGAATCGGCTCCAGTAGAAGACGACTGCGACGCCTACATGTTTGAGAGTCAGAGGAAGGTTCAGTTCACATTGCTCATGATCGCTGTGGCGTGTGTCCCAATAGTCCTCTTCGGGACACCGGTGTATCTAAACAGATACAATAAAAAGATGAGGAAGCAGGCCTTGGTTAGTCGTAGTTAGGTATTAATCACAGTAGAGTTGGCCTAATGTTGTTGTAGAAAATTATCATGGAACTAAATGTAAACTCAAGAAGGCATACATTTATTGTATTATGTAACCATTTGTATACCAAGAATAAAGGTGTCATTACATCAGTCGCTGTGTCGCAATGTAAATCCATTTAATAAAAATACACGCGGCTGCAGCACTGTAACCAAGCTGCTACCAAAAGTTACAATTTCTTCTGCGACTACATTTCGACAAAAAGTCTATCGTGAAACTCAATTAGCAATACTACGAAGAATTGTAAAAGCCACCATTGCTGTAACCGTGCGACTCACAGCAGCAAATTTATAGGCGCCCTATGTCTCGAAGTGACAAAAATTCTCGAAGGTGTACGAAGGCCATTGACATAAGTGTAAAAGTAATAAATTGATATCGACAATGATGACGCTCTTCGTACCGTGGTTATTTATTCGTTTTCATTAAATTAATATATCCGTTTTAAAAAATGCTGTTGAATGTTCTTCAGTTTAACGAATGGAATTAATTCGTTCAGCATTGAACGGAATATGACTTTATTCCAATATTCATTACGGATTTTGGCACTTGAGGCGACAGCTTGACGCTTGTTTGTAATTTAATTAACATCAATATCACTTTATCAATACACGTGACAAGTACAATACGATCGGCGTAGTTTTCATACTACTATAAGAGTGATTGTCCACAGAAGCATGAAGTAGGTAGGTAGGTACGTAGACAGGTACATGTGCTACTTAGGGCTGACGTTGGACAGCCGCTGGCGTTTCGACTCGTATGTTCTGACAGACTATCGGGCAACCGGCGCCGCGAGGCCCAACGTTTGATCGCGATCAAAGTTACTCGAGGTTATCAGACCATTTCGTACAAAGCAGCCACATTTGTGGCGCGGTTTCCGCCCTTGGCCATACTGGCGGATATGACCGTAGAGATTTTGAAAGATCCGCGGTCTTTGCCAGGGGGTCCAACCACCAGACGAAAAAACGGTCGAAGTGCTTCGGTCGAGAGCCAGCGCGCCCTAATTCACTGGCGCGAAGGGCTCCTTAAGCCACGGGTCGCACGCCAACGTGTGGTCAGTTCGACCCTGCCCAGCTTCCGAGCTTGGCTGCAAAGGAAGAAACGCGTCACCTACCGGCTGACACAGACGCTCACCGGACATGGCTGCTTCTGCCGCCGCGCGTCCATAATGGTGGCAACCATTATGGACACGCGGCGGATCCTGTGGCAACATATATAGCCGGACCTCTCTCTGCAGTGGTTGCGGCGATGGTCTGTTGTTGCGAAGCGTGGGATTGCGTGGTCGATTTTTGCGACCTTGTTATGCATGCAAAATGAGGGCGCCGAACGGGCCAGGGAGCGCGCCGAGGAGACGCCGGGGTCGCGGATAACGACCCCCCGGCGCGGTGTTTCTGTAGTTCATGGACCAGAATAAGGCTACGGTATCCCTCGCCTGCCGTAAAAGGCGACTAAAAGGGGCCTCCAGGGTTGCGAGTGGCAAGAATGGGAGCTCGATCCGTCCAGCCAAGCGACCCGGGAAGGATGGCGGTATGTGTGGTCGCATGCTGTCGTAAATACCTGAAGGCACGGTGAGCGTAAATGCTTACTAGTATAGAGCCCTTAAGGAGCATCGCGCTCGGAGGACTGTCGTTGTATTCCGTTGGAGATCCTGGAGTCCTCCACACAGCGCTGAAGACTGCCACCAGGGAGGGGGGCTTATAGTGCGAAGGTGAATAAAGTCGAAGGTATGCGAAACTTTTAGGGGGATTGCAGTGTTGGTGGGGTTTGTAAATGACATAAACTGCTTTGTAGATGCTAATAAATTGAATTATATAATAACACCTAATAGGTAAAAGTTTGGAATATGAAATGATTAAAATAAACATGGGTGCCGCCAGGATTATTTTCAGGGAGGTGCGTTTGCATCTACACATATAGTATGTACACATAACTAATATAAAATATAGAACTATACATGTATGCATGTAGCATGAATAGTTCTGTATATGATATAAGAGTTGAGAGTATTAGGTATTTTTTCTAATACATTACGCTTTGATTAGTAAATATTACTTGATTTTGTACTATCGAAATGGTCATATGTACATACAAACATATAGCATTAACTCGAAAAGCATTACCCTCCCGCTGGTTCAATAACAGTAAAAATATGTAATTTTTTTCTTTATACTTTTTCTGTCGTGCGTACAGGTGGTGCAATTGCATCCCTTTGCACCCCGCTGCCGACGCCGATGAAAATAGTATTAAATTGTAAATGCAAAGTGATAAATGTTGAACGAAAAATGCAACTGAATTTCGCGTCGCGGATGAATGATGGATGTTAACTGTAATAAGATTAGAGTCAATCTTTGTTACAAAAGATTCGCAGGAAGCAGCATGCTTTGTACATGTTGCCGACTCACGAGATCAAATCTAATCATAGATCTCGGTTGTACGTGCCGCCGCCTTGCTCGGCTATACTTATATGAACATACTTAATATTTTTAATGTGAATTTTAGTCATTTTATTATCATTAGAACCAAAAATCACCCCGTTCACGGGGGAATTTATCCTCAATGAATATAGGTTACAATAAAGTACGAACTCTGGATTTATTTTGCATATTGGCTTATGTAGTCCAGTCAAATAAGGTCTGAAATCAAAACTTGACACTCAACTTTGCATTTTTGATATTACGTAATGCTAATGATACAAAAACTATGGGTAAAGATTTAACTGTCCGCAACCCCCGGAAAGGGTTGGAAAAAAAATAAAAGTGTTTTTTCGCAATTACTCGAAAACGGTAAAAATTAGACAAAGTTGTAATAAAAATTTGGAGAACTTAATATTTTACATAAAGAAAGGTTCAATGGCTTTTTTTCCACCGATCAAAATTAACTGAAATTAAAATAAAATCGTAGGTAGTAGAAAATTTTGAGAATTTATTTTTTGTCTTTTTAAATTGTTAAAGAGTGTTAAGATTTTTTTTAATTTATTAAATTATTAGAATTACATAATGTCAAAAATACAAAGTTGAGTGTCAAATTTTGATTTCAAACTTTATTTGACTGGACTATATGAAAACGTCGTATTTTAAGTAACCTCAAATTGGAAATTCATTAAAACTATTTTGACAGATTGACACGTTTTAAAAAAAATGTTTCCATCTTGCTTGATTAACATTTCATTACAAGCTAAAAATCGCCAACGCTAAATTTATTCTAAATATCTTTCAGCACTTTTACTCAAAGTAAAATCATATTGCTACCTTCTAGAACATTTTCGTTCGTCTTTGACATGAAATTAAAAAAAGTTTCTTATTTGGAATTAGCTATGTATTGAAGATCCTTATGGTGTTCCTATTAATATTTGTTAATTTTATAAAACAGAAGTAGCAAACTAGTATGCAGCTCATTTTGTGGTAAATAGGTTTTGCCACGTTGATGCCTAAGTCGGAACGCCTCGGATATTGCTCGCACGACACCCTTCAAACCAGAAAATAGAAGTGTGCTTAATACTGCTGTTATTAGACAAAAATGTGATGATTGTACCTCCGAAGACGAACAACAAAGAACTCTAAAAGTGACTTTTATTCGTCTACGTAAATGTGACTACAGTAACTAGTCTATATTTTTTCAGAAAAATGTGAGCAACTTCCGTCGATACCAGCGGAAGGACTCGGACAAAAAACCGGACGATCGCAGTCAGGCGGAGGTCGAAAAGTACTCCCACACGTTCGGGGAACTGATGATACACCAGGCGGTGCATACCATCGAGTTTGTGCTCAGCACCATATCGCATACGGCGTCTTATTTGCGCCTTTGGGCGTTATCGTTGGCTCATGAACGTAAGTCTTGAACTTAATGTTGACCTGGTTCCTTCGAAATTAGAACGCCTCATTATCAATAGAATGTAGAACTTGGTTTCGGAATAATCTCATGTTTTGGTTACTTTTTTCTGATACTGAACAAAAGGTACTAGGTGAACAATGACCGATTTTGTATGTGGACGGAATACGGATATTTGGATTTATTAACGTATCTGTGCATTGTAGCGGTAGATACCGTGTTGTGTATATTTTCAAGATGTAATTAGACTCTATTGTTACGACTACTTTATACATGCAGGGCTGTTTTTACTTTAATCAAATCTGGCTCATAAAAGTTTTAATAATGCTAAAGCTGAAATTCTCCACCATATTCGATAGGTAATATTTTATAATAAATGAATGCCTTTTCAACCACTTATAACTTCAATAAAGATCCATTACTAATATCGATTAAATGTTTGTAGGTACTGGTCATATATTAAATATTTAGCCAGAGCAAGGCAATATCCAGGGCATATATTAAGCCAGTGTTAATTATTCATGCTTGCGTATAATTACATTGAATATATGTATAATTAAGAGTTTCGTAATAGATAAGAATAATGCATGAATGCAAAGTTTACTTATATAGTAATGACTATACATTATGTTGATATTACTATAATATTTTATTAAATAACTTGTACATTATCGTGTTGAGAACTCAACAATATTTAAAACGGAAGTGTTGTGAATGTTGTATTAAATGGCTTGAAAGCAATTACTTATCTTACGATGACCTAGCTTTAAAAAATATGCCAGTTTAGTATCACTTAGTTTGTATTTGTAATAAGTTGCTCTCGATGCACCTTTTGGTACGTGATAGTTTATAAATTCACCAATCTTTGCAATTAGTAATAAATTTTAGCACAATTTTACGTTCCTCATATAAAATTCACCAGTTCGCCTTTATTCCAATACTAGGTAAACGTAGCCTACCCGTGCTTCGCTACGGGACATAAAATAGTCGCCACCCTTAAATAGTGCATAATATCAAATTCAAAGTAGCCTTTTTGTTGACCAGGTAAATAAGTAACTTCCATGCAAAATTTCATATAAATCGGACCAGTGATACTTGCGTGATTAAGAAACAAACAGACAAACCATCTCATTTGTATATATTAATATAGAGAATGGGTAAAGACAAGAGCTAAGAAACACAATACGAATACAAAATATAAATATATGGACATGCAATCATAGGTACATAGGATCTGTGCTTCGATATCTTACTCGTTAAACGTCCGTACATTGACTTCAATCCCACGTAACGATACGTTTGTAGGATACGATTGAAACAGACAAGTATGTCAAGTGTTCAATATGCTTCTGCATTCGAACTCACTGACGTCGATATCCCAGCTATTTGAAAAGTCTTTTATTTAGAATATTTTGAGTGAGACTGGATAATTTTAATATTAGTGCTATTAATGTGTAGTATTTTTTAGTTCGTTGGACTGTCTGTCTGGTATTTGAAACGTGTGGTAGTCATCCACCAGTCTTTATTTATGAAGTAATTTTTGATTTTGATATTTGAGTGTGTTCATCATATGTGTGTTTTCACGGCAGTAACAGTCGAAATTTTATTGTTTATGTTTCTGAAAACTGCTATAGTTTTAGAATTTGTTCTAGTCGTTTGAAAAAAGTTTTCGTTTCATTTTCCTGACTTTTATAATTCCATCATGTCATTTTTGAAAACGTAAATTTTAACGGAGCTAACCTACTTTAATACGCGTGTCAGTCTTCGTAAGCCATAATTAAATTAGACTCCGAATTAGTGCGTTATTTATTCCTTGTTTGCTTATTCTGAAAAGAAATAACAAAGTACAAATACACTCAGCAATTTATTCATTCATTCCGTAAAAGTCTACTGTTGTATCTAACATATCGTGGCCTTTGATAAGCCTTCTTCAAGTTGCGCGGGTTTAAACCCACATACGAGTCCCACCTGCATGCGTGTAACTTGCATCCATTGTATCGTTTCATAGATATTGTTCCTGTTACGGATTTCACATACGAAACTGCAAATAGAGTAAATTTTTAGAGACCATCAGAAATATACCGCTGTTTTGCAACAGTAACGGCACAATTCAAAAATCACCAAGTGAAAGATACATTTAAAAAAAAAACGTCATATTATGATGTATATAGTATATACATTCAATTAGTTTTAATTAATGCAGTTAATTATTTTAACTCCATTCATTAAAAACTCATCTAAAATTGGCGTCTTTATGTTGTGTTATTATTCAATCCAAGCAGCGATACATTGCAACTGGAGATTTTCAATTTGTAATATAAAGTAGTGCGTTGCAATTAACCTTGGGTTTATTATGAAATCAAAGCGATCGGTTTAATTGAGGTCAATTGATTTGTTGGCAAGTTGCCACTTTTATAATGTACACTTTATACATGTTTATCTTTTCACTATTTTGAAATAATAGTATCAACTTAACTGTCATATTTAATACGCTTATGACGGCAACCCTGTACGTAGCGATTGATCATACCCTACTGCTTATCCAAAGCGCTACATAATTGGTTCTATATTTGTTCTATCGAAATAAATATAATTTATCATTTGTTCAGTTTTCGTTTCTACCAAAATTAACATCAAATAGACAGGTTAGCCAGCGATGTCCTCTTAAATTAAGCACTTGCTGTTTAACGGATGCACTTAATAATTAGTTCTATATTTGGTCTATCGAAATATACATAACACGTAAACTTTTCTTTTCTGCTTATTATCTTTTATTTTATAATATTTAATTAATTATGTAGGTATTAGTTATTATAATTTACATATCTTTTATATTTATTTTAGTTTTAGTAAGCATATGTTTAAATATAATTTATAATAAATAGATTAATATTGCAATTGCCAAATTTACGCCGATTTACTTAAAATACAACCGTCCGTTTGCATTGCGACAACCGTCCTGCTGTCGTGCGGCAGCAGTCCATTTTAAATAGTCTTATTAAAAAGCAACCTTAATTTGTATGATTGCATAATTAATGTGCGGTTGCCTATTACGAATAAACAAGGTTTATTAATAACATATTATTACGAAAAGCGATGTTACGATGTAATTACTTACCGCTAAAGTGAAAAGATATATGTATATAATTATTTATTAAGAAAGCGTAAATGACAATGTAAAACTAATTTTTGAACTCGGGGTCACATATCAGTGTCCGTCATAACAGTAGGACACAATACACGTTTATTTCCACAATAATAGTAATATGTCAGATCTTCTATCCCGGGGGAACTGTTGTCCTATTACGAAACGCTCGAATCCCCTTTGGAATAGAGGACAACTTGGAATAGAGGACTATACCACATTTCAGCGCTATTCAGCAGAGATGGTATTTTATGATTTTATAGTATAGTTTATTTTAAACGGACGCTTAAACTTAAAAAAAAAAATTTTTAAAAACGTATTATACATAAAAAAATCTAAATAATAACGATGATGCATGCATGAAGGTGCGATATGTACTAAAACATATTTACAATGGCAACATATCACACCTTTAGAATGATTATGATGTAAGTGAAAATAACATATCCAAACATGAAAAAACACACGCTTTCTACACTCATAACCCCAC
>MOOZ01000122.1:1396990-1411445 GCA_002930495.1 Cecropterus lyciades | reverse complement strand
TATTCTTGCTATTAATTTAACAAGTTGTAGAACCAGTGTAGTTCGACTAGGGAGGTACCAACGTCACACATATTTCTCGCGTAAAGCAGTTATTGTGTTTCGGTGGAAGGATGTGGTTATCGGCTCACTTAGCTACCATCTCAGTCCTCAAGAGTAGCAACGCATCTGATCGACTGCAGATAAAATCCTTGTTCTATATGAAGTTGCTTACAAATGTCTATGCGCGGCAGTAACCACGTCAGGTGAACTGCATGCTCGTTTGCTATGTCATAATAATAAACTGTACAAGTTCCTTATTATTCCTAATAATTATAGTAAAAGAAGTACTGACTTAATCATAAAGAGTGCAAAGTACGCAATGTTTCAGTGACGCGTCAATAATTTGAGTTATGACGCAATAATAATAACTATTTGTCATTGGGTGCTAAATTATAAAAAATGATCTACAAAATTTAAATCTTTTTCTTGAATTAATTGTTTCTTCACATGGATACACAAAAGAAAATATAATACCAAACTGCGGATCGAGTTATTAACGAGAGTCTATAAAGTTAAATCATAATACGTACGTTATAAAACAGTGAATTACCAAGTTGCGAGTAAAAATGCAAGTGTCCAGTAGGTCCACAAGTCAAACAATATTGAGGAGGGCGAGTGCCGGCGAAATTGAGCCAGAATCATTTATAAATGGGGGGATAAACGGGGGCGCACGAAATAGGAGGGGAAAGGTACAGTGCTGCATTTTGCATGAGCTTGCTGTTGGTGGCTCGATCTGGTACGGTCTCAGTTACACACATCAAAACAAATCGTTGTTAACTCGCACATATGCCATTTTTGTAAGCCTTTATGTAAGCCTGAATCCGCGTGGTTTGCTTGCTTAGTTTACTTTTATTGAGAGGACAGAGTACTTACACAGTATAACATTAATTAAAAAAATAAATAATTGTTCAATACATGTTTAAATAATGATTATTATCGAAACTATATATGAAGATAGTCATAGCAGGTTCTTTTTCATCCAGAGTGCGTGATCATTATGTAGCGGAGCCTTTAGTGGTTATAAACGCCGCGCCGATAAATTGTTATTTTGGTATTTTTTTCTCTACTGATAGTAGAGACAAAAATAGTTAAAAAAATGAAATAGCTGCAATTTTATGTTGTTTGGAGAGAAATAATATACAACCCATGACTCCAAAAAATGACAATTTAAGGGTCCAACACAGATCAAAGGGCCTTGAAGCTATTAATATTACGTAATAATGGAATTAATTTTATAAAAGAAGAAATGAAACTTGTATAAAGTAAGACAAATTATACTCGTATGTGCGTGTGTATTATATCATACCATATACAATACACACGCACACACGAGTCGGTAGCTCCATACGCTTATTTAATCACTATTTCATAATTATAGTTTTAATGAGAAAACTGTACTATAGGTCACCCCTCGCATGTTAATTGTATAAATACTAGCTTTTACTCATGGCGTCGCATATTATAAACAATCGCGGCGTCAAACAATTATGTCTGCCAAAATATATATTTATTTATATTTTTTTATAAAAAGTATACTATGTTTTTTTCATCTCCTCTAAGAATATGTGTACAAAGTTTCATGACAATCAGTTAAGTATTTTTGGCGTGAAAGCGTAACAAACAAAGTTACATTCACGTTTATAATATTAGTAGGAATATAAGGATTTAATTTAATTTTAGCACAAGTTTAATTCACTAAAATAACGAAAACTTCAGTTTAGGTTTATATCAATTTATAATTAAGTATAATATATTTTTTTTAATTTTGATTTAAGAATACAATTAAAACTTAATTAAAACGAATTTATATTAATAAAATAAAATTTGAACTTTAAGTCTTAACATTTGATATCGTAAATAATGCTTTATTTACTGGCGTTACCGATTTTGAGACTAATTAATTGTAATTTACACTTCAAGTTTTATTATATGAGAACAGAATTGTATTACGATACGAGCAAAATGTACAATTTACAATTTGCCTAACAAACCTTTTTAAAAGCAAGACTAAAACACGAGAGAATTCAGAGATTAATAAAAAATATACTTGAGCATAAATGAATACTACAAAGGGTACATTAGCATAATTGCGAAAGGTAGTGATAATATCTCAGAGTAGTGGGTAAGGTATCCTGAATGCCCGACTTGAGAATCAGGGTGAATTTTTTATAAGGCCGCAGGTAGTGAGGTGGGGTAGGTACTAGAGGCGGAGTGGCGAAGTCGGCAAGGTCTGCATATTGCATTAGATTTAAATTGTTTACGTCGTTAAGAAAGAAACTTCTCACGAACTGGGCGTGAGGCGAGAAACTTCTTTGGGGTGGTATGTTTAATTTTTTTCTTGCATAATCGTATGGGAACTTTTATCGCCCACTTTTCATGGAATAAGCTTTCAATGCGTATTTTAGTGGATGTTCTCGAAATTTTTAAATGAAATCACCTGTTTTCGAATTTCTTTTGGCCTATATGCCCATATCGAACTAGTTGCATAGATCGTGGTCGTGGAGAAACTGAGTATCCGGGAAATATTAAATTGGATCTACTCATGTAGTGAAGAAATTGAATTGTTTGATTTTTTTATTTTCATTAACTATACGTTATTCCGCTTTTTATATTAAATAATAAAAGTATATAAACGATGGGTTTTTTGAGTTTGGGGGTTTGGAACCTCAAATCGAGGATCTCTGAATTTTCAACCTTATGTGTGCATTAAAAATTAATGATTACTTACTTCTACAGTGACAAAAGTCGTCATGAGAAAAATAGTCGAGAGGTCACTCGAAAACACTCGAAAAATATACAAGATCTATCCTAATCCGCAGTTGGCCAGTATGGTTTCCCATGACCTTAGCCGTCGTTTGAGAAAGCATCTAAAACCGAACAATTGATGATAATGACAATGACCTTAATAACGCATTTTTCAGGTTGTAATAAGAAATATCTATACGCATTTGTTCCTGCATTAAGCGTATCAGTAACCTAAATGATAACAACAATATTACGTATTGATAAATAGTTTATGTGCGCGCGAATGTAATAGTAAGAGCGCATGTGTCATCCTGAATAAGTCAGTACCTTTGTTATAATAACTTCTCCCTATTGTTCTTTAGTTTTAATACACACACACCAATCTTATGAAACAATTAAATCCGTGTTCATTTCATACAGTGCAGCCTTAGTAGAAGCACGCCATGAAGACGTTGATAGTATTACTTTTGGTGATTTTTTGTCACGCTCAAAATGTTACGTCGAATCCTTTATTTGAAATAGTGGGCGGGAAAATAAAAGACTTTGCGGACTCGTTCATGTTAGCATTGAAAAATATTCGGACTAAAATGAAACGATTTTTAAATCATCACTTCACAACTGAAAAAGACATAGCGCGGACGACAGATCGATACGCGATAGAGCAGAAGACAAGAAGAGCATTTAGTGATTTTGTGGAAGAAAGTACACAAGACAGCAAGACTGAGACTTCTGAACTCGAGAAATATAAAAATGAACCAACAGCATTGATGACGACACCGCAACTAGCAAAACATCACGGAAAGATAATCGAGACGCATGTTGTAATAACTGGAGACGGGTATCTTCTAACGATTCATCGTTTAATGAGACCTTTAGATCAGCCACTTGAGAGAAAAATAACGAATCCTACAGTGTTACTTCATCATGGATTGCTGGGCAGTTCTGCTGATTGGATTTTATTGGGACCAGATCATTCACTTCCATATATCTTGAGTAATCTCGGCTACGACGTGTGGATGACTAACGCAAGAGGTAATTGTTACTCCCAGGGACATGTGTCGAAAAATGTGGACTCGTTGCAATATTGGAAATTTAGCTGGCAAGAAATGGGAAAATATGATTTGCCAGCAGTCGTAGATTATATTAGAATTTTGAAAAACTCAACTGACTCAATCGATTTCATTGGACATTCAATGGGTGCTACAGCGCTTTTAGTTCTGTTATCGACAACGCCGCGGTATAATAAATACTTTCGAATTGGAATTCTTCTAGCTCCCTTAGCATACATGTCCAATATAGAAGGGCCCCTTAGAGTTTTCACTCCAATGGCAATGAATCTTCCTGAAGACTTGTTAAAACTTTTGGGAGATGGTGAATTTTTCCCGTCGAAAAAAATACCAACATGGGTAGTGAAAAAGTATTGTAAAGGTGAACTCTTTTATTGCAGTAACCCTCTTTTATTTCTAAGTGGTAATATTCCGTCAATAGATTCATGGAATACGAGTTTAGTGGCAAGAGTTCTTTATCATGTGCCAGCAGGAGGCTCAACAAATACGATATTGCACTACGCACAGTTAGTTCGAACAGGAAAATTTCAAAAGTTTCAGGACAACACAGTATTTCCTTTAAAAAAGGTTACTTTACCGATTGCTTTATTTACTTCCAGTGACGATTGTTTGGCCACAATACCAGATGTTTTGAAACTTTATTTCAGTATTGCAAATCCTATTGAGCATTACATTATTCGGGGTAAAAATTTTAGTCACAACGAATTTGTATTTGGACCACAGGCGAACGTTTTGGTGTTTGATAAAGTTGTGAATATTTTAGAACGTGGTTTGAATGTTAACGTAATAAAATTAAATGATGTTTAGAGTATGTAAATATTTATTTGATTGTTATTATTAATTAGCAGACATAAATGTTTTTATTACACTGTTTATGCAATTAATGTAATTAAATGATAAATAAAGTCTAACATTCATGTATTCTGTAATTCCTGTCCGTTATTTTATTATATACCAGGTTATGTCTAAGCTTCCGTTCAGAAGAAATGTAGTATTTTGTACTTTTAAAGATCTCTTTAAACATCAGCTTAAGTTTCCAACAAAATATATGTATCTGTAATCTATTAAAATATAGTCATTTTATTATTTGATCATCTATCACTTTCGGACTCGAAAGTGATAGATGATCAAATAATAAAAAATAATAAAATCATACCAAGTGCAATGACTTTGCACTTGGTATGATGTTTATGATGATTATCTATTTCTCACATAATAGCACAATAGGTACGTAATTTATACTCTAATCATAGTAGTTTTATATGACTGTTTATAATATTAAAGTCGATCCAGAAGTTATTCATGATGCTTGAATAAGCAGACTAAATAAATTATAAATAAAAAAAAAGTATAAAAATGTTTTCAGTTTAGAAAGGAACTCAGCTGTCATACAGGTGTTTTAAATAACATAAATAAAATAGTTGCTAATCAAATAGTCACAAAGACAATAAATTACATATAAATATATATACGTGAAGCGAAAACTTACGATACCTTTTTATGAATATTGCGCGCACGGAGTAGTATTAGATTTGGAATAGTTAAAGTACGAGTGCTGACAATTAATATTCATCTATTATTAGTGTCAAAATATGTTGAAAAAAAATAAATCATTAATTATTTTCTATTACGAATGTAATGTAGAGCTAATATTGTCAATAATCTCAGATGTAGGTGTAGGATGTGAAAGGTGATGGATTTTTGGATCCCCTTGCCCCAGTTGCGATGACAAAGCCCAAGGCGACTCTGCCAAGTGTGGAAAAGCTGGGCCGGGACATAGCGGCGCAGCCAACGGGGAATCTCGGATCTCGCATTGTTGAAAACTTGGACAGAGAGAAGGAGCCGGACCAGTCTCGTAACATAAAGAGCAGCATAGTGCATACCATTAGACTAGTCATACGTTATATTCAGGCTGCGGCGACCGTGTTTATTCAGCCGACCATTCGATCTCCTTAGAGAAATAGATCGAAAGGATGCGATCCCAGCTAGGCAAACTCGGCCATAAGGTCGAATCCATAAAGGCTGAAATAGCCGAACTCCGGAGAGGGAACAGTCATAGCCGGCCCACAGCAAGCCAACCATCCAGCGAACTGGATTGCTTCCAGGTGCTCCTCATGGAGCGAATAGGCAACCTCATTGAGGGCAAGCTGACTGCCTTCAAAGAGGAACTTTTTCTCCCTTAAGGCAGAAGGCCGCTCTTGCCACTCCGTCTTCGCAACGCACAGCAAGGGAGAGAAAACCGGGGGTCAGCGCCCAGTTCCGCTACAGCGCAACCGATGACAGAGGAGGAGACCAAAAGCCAGGTGGTTGGCCGAAAGGCGAAAACCAAGGCTCGGCGACGAGAGGCGGCAAGTCGAGAGCCGGCTAAGAACCCTGCAAACGCGCCGGTTCAAGCGGCTCCTAAAGCACCAAGCAAGGCTCCACGAGAGCATCTCTGATATGAGTATGAGGGTGGCGCGGTATGTAAAATTGGTCGAGGCGCGGGTGATGAATTGAGGTGCTTCCATCATCCAAGCTCACATGGCCAATGCCATCGCCAATACAGGGGAATGTAGTGCCCCAGACGTTTAAGTCGGAGCATTAAAGATGGTGCGCTCTTTCTTGGGGCCTGGGTCCGCTGCCCCCGTTGCTGTCAGAAAGTTCCGTGCCGTGGAGATGATGTTTCCGGGGCTCAAAGCGAGACAAGCTTAAGATTTGCTGGGAGTGTTCGGTCTCTTTAGCAGTAGTAGCAAAACCACACAGGCGGGGAGGCGGAACTGGACCTAAGCCTATTTTAGTGGACCTTTCATGGGCGACTGCTTCTGCCGAGCGCCTAGCGACGGGGTGGCGAGTAGCAAAAGAGTTTGTGATGCTTTCCGATCACCTCATATAACGTTCAGCGTTTCTATAAAGCTCCCGGTTGGCAACGGCCGTTAAGGCGCAGGTGTCCCACGACGACGATGGGCTATGAAGCTACTTGAAGCAGATATGGCCGCTCTCTGCTACGCCGCTATGCCATGGGTCACCGGCATATTGGTGGTCGCATCGCGAGGTTGCGCGTGAATTGCTTGCGATCCAGACGCAAGTATACACGCGTCCGTAGACGTCGGACCGCCAGTGCCCAAGAGCTGGCGGAATTGACCTATGGGGATGCCTTTACAGAATGGTGCTTGGCAAGTTGCGCTCAAGTTGTGTCCATCCCCTAACGAATATCTTGGATCCCGACTTCAACACCGTCGTTATGGGAAACCTGTTTCTTTCTACTCTGGATGGCCCCGGCTCCACGACGGTACCGTCCGTGCCACCAGTATGGTTAGAGGACCTAGCCGTCAGTGAGGCAGAAATGAACGATGTGTCTGCTGGACGAGGTAGGCAAGCTTTTCGAGCGGATTTTATTCGCTAGTATGAGCAGACATTTGGCGTGCAGCGGCCTGGATCTATTTGACAATAACTGTCAGTCGTACTAACGTACAGCTTCTGCAATGAACTCACGACTGTCGATGCAGTACTCCATGTTCAAGCACTAACAGAGCAGGTCGTATACAGTGGCAGGGTAGTTTTGACTATTAGCCTTGACATAGTCAACGTTTTCAATACGTGATGTGCTGACAGCTTATCTGCTGAACCGGAGTATCAGCTATCCGGGCCATTACGGGAATATCAAGGAAAGGCGTGTTGGATACGGGGTTCCGCAGGGCTCGGTCTTGGGGACACTCTTGTGGAACCTTGCATACGATGTTATGCTGCGGACGGACCTACTTCCTAGCGTTAGCATGATGTGTTACGCCGACGACACTCTTGTACTGGCCGAGAGTAACTCTTTCGAGATTATGGCTAGGCTGGCCGAGTTAGCGGTGGCACAGGTACAGTCGGCAAGATCCGCGCGACAGATCTCAGGGTAGCACTGAATAAGATCGAAGTACTATGGTTCCACAACTTAAAGCTGAACGTGGAATCACCCTGCACGTCAGTGTAGGTAGTTGATGCGTTGATCGAAGCGGGCAGGTATATGACAGGAAGGAGGAAGCACGGAGGACGCTCATAACGCCCTCCGCGCGATGTCCCTGCAGTTGTAAGAAGCGGCTAAGAGGAGGCTCCCGGGGTTGTGGGTGGCAAGAGTGGGAGCTCGAACCGTCCAGTCAAGTGACCCCGGGAAGGACGGCTGCAAGTGTAGCCGCAATCCGTTATAAAGGACAGAAGGTACGGTGAGCGCAAATGCACACCGGGGAAAAACCCGAAAGGGGAATCGCGCTTGGAGGACTCTGATTGCGTTCCGTTGAAGATCCCGGAATCCACCACACAACGCCCGGCGTTGCTCCCACGGTGTCGAGCTTATGAAGGTTTTCCACTCGAAAAAAAAGGTATTTTTGTGAAAACACGATATACTAACGAAAAATACATACAAGAGCTTTGTAGTAGATGAAAATGTTTTCGAATTATATCTGATATCAAACACTTAATCTCTTTAAAAGTCGTGTTATACTTCGGTGAATATCAAGTTCATATTTTATTTGAGTTTAATTACGATCCAATTTTAGAGCACTGCGGCGAGCAATACATAAAAGTATCAAACATGATATTAATACGCCAAAGGTTATATCTATAGCAGGTTATAATTCAGGTAAGTCAGGTAGATACCATAATTAAGAGGTAATGTAGTTATATGACGGCACTTTGAAAGCTACGTGTGAAACAAGATCCGTAAACATTGGGGTAACACCCTCTTTTTATTAGTAATCACGTGGAATGAGAAAACTTTCGGTTGCGTCGTTTCAGCCAAGTTAAGCTAATTTTGCTTAACCTACAAATGCCTATTAATATGGATGGATACTGGCATAACTGTAATGCAATAAGTATTCTACAAATTTGCATCCATAGTCATTTTTGAGTATTGATAAAATGTTTATTAAGTATTTTCCCCGACTGCGTTAGAAGGAGGGAAATGTTTTACAAGCGTATTTGTTTGTTTGCATGTCCATTTCTTTGACACGCGCTACAGCCCAAACGGCTCGAGGGATTGTGACGTATGATATATTATTAGGATCCTCTCAGTTTTCAGAGTAAAATAGGATATATAATTTTTAAAAAGGACGCCTGTTAACAGGAGAAAAGGGGACAGAGGGACGATTTTTTTATTATCACGACAATATGGGTATCAAATGAAAGTAGTAAATAGACCATTCTAAAGATATACCTTTTACACTACTTTTAGTTAAATAATACATAAATAAAGCGTTATAATTAAATATATCATTATGACCAAAAATCGTAACAAGCAATCGGGTAACAGTTACTACCTTTCATATGATACCAATATTGGTGTCATAATTAAAAAATCGACCCCCCTTTTGGCTTTTGACGCCTGCAAATAGGGATAATTTACAGGCGCCTCTCTTAACTAGGACGATTCTATTGATATGTCATACGTCACAATCCGTCAAGCCGTTTGGACTGTAGCGCTTGCCAACTTACATACATACTCTTCAAAAACATTACTGTCCTTATGACGCAATCGTGTAATTACATTACGACTTAAATTGCTTTGATCCATTTTCCTAAATTACACTTCCAATATTATTTTCTATAAAATGTACTTCCTTCATTCATTTAAGTATTTTAGTTAAGTGCCGATTCGTAGCAGTGGGTTATTATACTGCAGCAAAACCAAGTTTTACTTAAAACTGCACAGAAGAGATTCAACCCGCTCAAGGCTTGTCGCGTAACTTCTTCCTTTCTCGCGCTTAATTATGTTTAAATTACTAAATACAACTGTGACACGTTAGGGACAAAACAGATTTTGTCATTGAATTTGTAAATTCATCACTCACATAAATCTACAAGTATTTGTAGTATTATTATTAGTAGTATTATTTTCTAATGAATACGCAATAAACGTGGGAGAACCCTTTGTGTTGGTCTCCAGAGATACTACCATCACAGGGCAGAATCAGGCAGACACCTTACAAGATAGCTAATCACTATCATATTGATTAATTATATACATATTTCGATATATTTTTACACTTACCTTCTTAAAACTTTATGACCAAATATTGTCTACAAACAATTTTAGCCCGTTTGAACGGCGACTGTTTCATTACTAATTTCAAACATGATTTTTAGGAAAATTAATGATCTATAGGTTATTGCATTAATATGTCCATGGAGTTAAGGAGTAACAAACAAAATATTGTCTTTGCCGAACTGCCTAATTACCATGAAATCGACAAGTTCTCGCTGTGTTATTTTACAATATTCAAGAAATCAATCTGTCAGTGAAAGGGCAAATCTAGTAATTAAGGAGGACAGTATAATTTAGTAAAAAGAAAGATTTTTCACTAAGGCATTTACTAACTGCGTGAAGACACATATTTATTATATCATGTTTGAAGGCAGCAGTATAAAAATTGTAAGGACAGAACACGTTCAAGGATCGTGAAAATAATTTCAACATTGATCTTCATAACTTATTTTATATTGCACATGCTGATGCCTTTGAAAAATAGAGGAAGTTAGAGTATTTTAAAGAAACATAGAGAGCTAGGTCGACCGGGATGTTGAGGTGGCATTGACAAAAATTGGCATTCTAAGAAGAAACAGGTACTAGAATCTTTAAAATATAAAGATGTTAGGAACTACAGAAAAAGAGAGCTATTGGTTTTTACATCTAATTCTACGACAATTAACATGAAATGTCTAAAATATTCGGATAAAAACAGATTGAAGATCTGATTCTGAAACCTAAACTTGTTACAGCTTTTGATCGAAAGCAACATTAGAGACTCCGTTTACATTCTTCATGCGGTTGTAGAAGAGGTCGTTTTGAGTAGCGATGATTTCCTTACTAAAAATCCTCGAATTCGTACTCAGACAAGAAACAATAAAAAAATACTTGCAGAACAATGGAAAACTGGATTGGATGTACGAATTCAAAAGAAAGACACTTTCTAATTATTGCTTAATTTGACGATAAAGAATTTTTTGCAGTGCCTACATTAAAGAGACATTCTGAAAAACATAAAGCAAGCATCAACAATAACTCATTTAAAGTTTGTAAATGATACTGCTAAAAGAATCGTCAAATAAAGAAGAACAAGATCAGTTTTTGTGTCAGTGTGTCCAGGAACACGGACATCTGTATCCGGATTGTAAAATAACTACGTTTAAGAGAAGTTTCACTCGACAACTACTGTTATATATTTTTTAATAAAGATTATACTCTTCTGTTTAATTTTGACTCTTATACACTCAATTACTTGCATTAATATTAGTTTTACAGCTGACGCAAATATCAGTACAAAACACGATTTTTAACAAACTTTGAAGCCCGGTCGACACGGGTCGCGATCACGCTAGATTCGATACGCATACCCTCTATTTTTTTATAAGTACATGGACATACATTAAACGTGAAATGTCATCCTTCTATAATAATATATAAATGGAATGACTGTACATCGCATACATATAAATATAAAAAAATAACACTAATTAAAAGCTTTCCATGAGTTTTCGTCAAATTAGGAATATAAAAGTATAATATTTATATACATACTATAATATAATACATATAAGAGCTAGTAGCTCTTGCCCGTGACTTCGTACGCGAAGACTACAATATAAATATTCACCCTGGATTTTACTCCATTAATTTTAGAAATCTATCAACTGCCTATTTTTTTATCAAGTCAAGTATTAATTTATTTAGATATACCATCGACTTATCACAAAACATTATAATAAATTATAATCTCAAGTAACACAAATTCAGTGTGAATGAAAGTATAATGTTTTCCATGCGGCATGTGCAAATAATAATAATAACATACTTAAAATTCACAATTTTAAAATAAAAAATGCGGTCTTATCGCTAATCAGTGATTTTTTCCATACAATCTCATGGTGTGAAGATTAAAATAAGTATAAACAGAATGAATAGATAAGGTGCAAAATCAAATTAGAGATTTGTGCAAAATACAAATTAATGAATAAGTTTGGAAAAGATAATATTTGGAATTTTAGGACAGCAACAAATATAAAAGAAATTAAATAAAAGATTAAATATAGCAAGCAACTTAAGGAGTACACTAAAGAACAGAATTAGAGTAGAGCTGTAGGTAATGGGACTTCACAAGATTTTTGAAGGGTATAGGGATTGGATATGGTCATATTTTTGTAAGCCAAATATGAATCGTATACACATGTGTTACACACGTATACAAAAAAACATGTGTTTTGAAGGTGCTCAAGCTTATTTAATTGCTCCTCGGTAATATCTGGATAACACACGTCACCATAGTTAAGTATTGCGATGGTGAATCATTCATTACAAGCATTTTTATAAATATAGATTTGTGAAATAGTCTATTTACTAGCTTCCATTTCATACTGAAAACTGAAATTCTATTAAGATGTAATATTTCACAATTCGTCAAGCCGTAGCGTGTGCTAAAGAAACGGACATACATACTATAGAAAAACATTACCATCTTCTAACGCAGTCGGCTATTCTACTAAGATGTAATATGTCACAATCCGTCAAGCCGTAGCGCGTGCTAAAGAAACGGACATACATACTTTAGTAAAACATTACCATCTTCTAACGCAGTCGGCTATTCTACTAAGATGTAATATGTCACAATCTGTCATCCGTGTAATAACGCATTGGGGTAAAAAACAAAGTATCATTACAATTTAAAGTTATGTTGCATGTTTTAAACGCGTGTAAAACCGTCAGGCACGACTAGTAAGGTATATAATCATCTTGTATAAACATGAACCTAGCACAGGAAATATTAGTTTAGAAAAAAAAACGATAGCTAAAGATAAGTTTAAATATTCGTATACACATTTTATTTTAATAACTGTCCTAGCAAAATACCCGTGAACAAACATGAAACGATTTGATTAAACTTGATTTACAACTTAATTAGAAAACTTTTACTAAATTGTTTATTTATATCCTAAACAAAGAAGAACAATGTTGACAATGAACGGAATAAAGTAGAAGATGTGAAAGGAAAATCAAATAATAAAAGTCCACGAATAATTTGCAAAACAGATTTGCATTTATCCCAATCTGAAAACATTAGCTGAGCTGTGTTGGTTTTCCTGCTTTTATTTCATTTGTTATTTTCTAAGCGAGATACTCCTTTTACCAAATTACAATAGAAGTGTTGCAGAATTATGGCATATTGTAATAGAGAGAAAGTTAAATATTTAATGATTATAATCATGTTATATATTGGTTCTATAAATTTATTGCGCACTGAGAAACAAACAATTTAATTGACTTTAGGGTGAATGCCGTAAAACCTATAACTGATCTGTTCTTACTATTTTGTTAACCCCCGACGCAAAAAGATGGGTGTTATAAGTTTGATTGCTATGTCTGTCTCTATGTCTATGTGACTGTCTGTGGATACGTAGCTCCTAAGCTGGTGGACCGATTTGGATGCAGTTTTTTTTGTTAGACAGCAGGTGTTCGGGTGCTGGTTCTTAAACTGTTCTTTTTTATCAAAATCGGTTCACTCAGTTATTATATATAGATGGTGAAAGTAGTGATGAAAAATCAATTATTTTTAAATATTCTCAAGCGGGATTTCAAATGAAAGGACTTAACAAATAACTTACACTTGGACATGTTTCATCAAAGCCGGATTAGCCATTTACTAGATATGGAGGGTTAAAGTGAGGACAAAAAATTCAATGTTGTCTAATATACCCTAGTGTGTTTTATCAAAATCGGTTCAGTTCTTCATGAGGGGTATTAAATGAAAGGGAATGAGGTTTATATTATAATTACGCATGTTTTATCAGAATCGGATCAGTTATTAACAATGTATAGGGGGGCGAAAGTTGAGGGGGGCAAAATAATCGAATATTGCCAAACAAACCCAAGTAGAATATGAAATCAAAGGAAATGATGTGTACATAACAGAAACTGTCCATTCCATTGAATCTGTCAAATGATAAAAGCTCTGGTAGTCGAAATGTTCAATATTGAATGCTTACCAAAGTTTAGATATGCCATCAAATTCGAGAGAATTACACCTATATTTTAATATTTGCTCGTTTAAATTGTATCTAGTGGTACTTGTATAGCGTTGGGGATTTTTTTTTAATTTTATTTTATTCTGCATCAAGTTTCAAAGGGGTAAGTAGATGCTTTTCACAAATTGTCACTTTTAATTTTTTATATCAATGTACTAGCAAACATGAAGACAAGTGGGCAGTGCGGTACGTACTATACAATGAGTATGGACAACGCCATAGACTGTAATCAACGCCGGAAAAAATACGAACCCTATTTAAATTCATACACAAAAGCGTAGGACCAAAGATAACAATTTCGAAAACCTTATTTAAGTAACGGTGTGAGGTGCAAGTTTAGGTTAGAAACTACGTGTTTCTGCAATAATAAACAACGTGAAATCAATAAACTATCTTCAATCCGAAACCTGTTTTCGGGATAATATACAAATGCAAGAAATAATAATAATAATGAAATAACATTGAACTAATATTTAAAAGTAATGACGGCCGTCAATAAAAAATATTATCTCGTCCAGTAGGTCACACGGGTGTGCGCTGGCCGGATTGAATGTACGAGTATGAACACCACA
>MOOZ01000122.1:1358249-1371965 GCA_002930495.1 Cecropterus lyciades | reverse complement strand
CACAGTTTTTATTTTTTTTTTCGTGCGGAGCGATTACCATGCCAGTCTATCACATTGTGGGTACAGGGTTCGATCTTCGGCCAGAAATACGTACTATGATGTTTTTGTTTTGGGCGTTGGTGTAACTGATGTTAATTTTCGTGTGTACTTGGCACCCGTATCACAGGAAAATTCCTACTCTGGGACTATTTATTTAAACAATGTTATTAAAGCGTTCAATTAAAAATGAGTATTCGATCTACTGATTAGTTAATGGCCACTATTGCCAGGTACATGTATAAAAAAGTCATATTGGATTCTTATATGAAGTTAGCTACATATTCGTTGTTATCGTTAAGAATTAATAATACTTTGTTTATATGAAAAGCCTCATACTAAATATTTAAACCAGAACACAATAGCCTTAAAAATAACAATAAATAAGCCTGCCTTTAATTTAATTCATGCCATAACAGTATTATATTTAAACTCCAGCATAAATCTTAACATAGCAAGTTTTAGCTTGATCTGCTTACAGTTTGTTATTAGCTGTGAGGCGGCCTGCTGTGCTCCGTAGATGGAAGAATGAGTAACGCCGATAAACACATACTTAATCTGCAGCTTGTGTAGTAACTTTTGCAAGGTCGAAGAACGAGTATTGTTCTACAGGGGAGGTACCACCGCCAGACCTACTCCTAGCATAAACCAATCGAAGGGTGTGGTTGCTGGCTTACATTCATATGAGCTGATCATCTCAGTCCTCAGTAGCAACGCGTCTATGATTGACTTCAGACAGACCCCTGTTCTGTTTTTTTTTTGTAGTATGGAAGTAGCAAACGAGCATGCAGCCCACCTGATTGTAAGTGGCTACTGCCGCCCATTGACATCTGTAATCAATCCTAGGTAAGATCAAAGTCTCACCTGAGGTTAGCCACAGATACGTTGCTATCCCTGAGGACTAAGATAGAATGTGTCGAAAAGTATATCTCCCTTACCATGCCCTTCAGACCAGAATAGTAGACCAGTGATAGAATGATAACAGAATAGAGGCATAAGATAAGTCACGTCACCAGCCCGTAAATTCATGTTTTTGTTTTCTAATGTTCTGAAGGAATTGATTTTGAAGTCATTAGTGTCACCCATGGACACTTTCTTTGCATAGGTTACATCCGATTTAAAAAGTACTATATTAGGCTGATCACAAAATATATGTGACGCCATTATTGAAGTCTAAGAAGAAATGAAGGATATGCAGTGTAGTATTGAATTTCCAAATATATCAGAAAAATGTGAAAAATGACAGAAAATGTCTCTACTAGCTGTTCACGTTCTCATACATTTTATTAATAAAAGGCTTTGTTGCATTAAATCTACTACTTCATTTGCAATCTAAAACATCAAACAACATAATGAACACTTTATGGGAATTATAGTAAAAATTCAAATAAGTAGATACAATTTTGACTACTAATGAAATATATGGCTCACTGACACAATATTTTTATAGGTTTGTCTATGAAATATTATGTAAATTAATGACGGTATTCTATACATATTCTTTTAATTTATATCGATTAATATTTGGAATATAGGAATTATTAATGTAACAGATCTTGGTATCTCGAAAGCAACTGTCTGTAGTAACGATGCCGTTAAATTATTCTCCTTCACTTGAATGTTCTAACGAAGTTAGCAATTGTGCCTACAATTCTATTTAGGCCACTAACGATACAACCTACATATATAATCTAGCTAAACTCAGTTCGCGATCCTACCTCCCTAAATCAGGGAGAGTACTAATACACTTGCTCGGAATCGGTAAAAGTGATTTGATGTAGTTGATACTCGTATTTCAATTGTTTTTTTCTTTCAATTAAGATAATATTTTAAAGAGATAGATATATTATAAATAGGTATATTATATCTACGTATTAATACGTCCCGCGTGGTGGAGCGGTCACCATACCGGTCTGACACGCAGTGGGTCCCGGGTTCGATCCCCGGCCAGACAGACATCTGAATGATGAGTTTAGATTTCTGTTCTGGGTCTGGGTGTTTGTGTATTCGTCTTTGTGTGTCCATGGCATCAACGACACAGGAGAAAATCCTACTGTGGGGCTATGAGTGTAGAAAGCGTTTATGTTTATGTTTAATACGTGAAGCGAAATATATCGATCGATTATTATGCATATTGCACATACGAAGGAGTATAAGATTCGGTATAGTTAATGTTTATATAGGGAAGGAGTGCATTTATACTAATACTAGCAGTGCCCCCGACTTCGTTCGCGCAGAGATAAAATCTATCCATCCTTTAGACTCTTAGTTCCACTGCTGGATGTAGATCTTCCCTAATGGGGGTTTTGTCAATAGTCACCGGCCCCTGGCATGAGCATTGGCAACAGTAGTGAGTGTGGATAGTGTGGATTTCATAGATTTTACATCCAAGGAAATATTAAAAACAATACTAATTGTCCTTACATCTACCTTAAATCTAAAATTTCACGCTCCTAACTTTAAAACTGTGGAATTTCTATATAGAATTTCGATGCCCTTTACTGTGAAAATCGGTCATAGGTACTCTTCTGGCATGGGTGTGACAGAGGAGAGGCCATGGGAACACTTGCTTCCAACCGCAATCTGTCTGGCGTTGGACCTTTTATGAGATAACCTCCTGTATTTGGAGTTCTTGTATCAGTCGTTTTTAATAAGGGAGATTAGTTTTTATCTCTTTCTCCCGCTCCTTGGACTTGGACCCTTAAAATCCCAGACAGAGTTTTATCCCCCATTTTATCACGTACAGGGTGGAGTTTCCAGAAAATCAGTTATAAGACATTGCCTCAACTATTTAAATTACTTCTAGCAATAGAGTCTAAATTACATTAGGAGTTTTCTTTAAATCAGTGGAAGTCCCACAAACTTTCAACCCTTATTTGTCACCTAAGATATAAATGTTCAAAAAAAGTTAAAATAGGTGTTCTGTTATTTAAAACTGATAGGATTTCTGTAAAAAAGCATACTTTTAAACAAAAATTGAAACACCAATTTATCCCCGTATGGGTTGATTAAAAAAAAACGGTGAAAAATATGTTCCATTCTACCAATCCAAGAATCCGAATACAAAGTTTCATACTGCTTGAATCGGAACAGACTAACAAACAAACTGGAAACCCCTATTACACCCTCTTTGTAATTGATTTACGAAACTTGAACGGTGAACTGAATGTTCTGATTTTTGTTAAACTATACAGCTAAATACTAAGTTTCATTGACCTTACATCCATATGTGACTGTTCTTAAAATTTCATCCCCTTTTTAACCCTCTTACAACAGTGAAATAGGTGTCTCATTTTATTAAACCACGAAGCCAAATATCAAGATTCAAAGAATTGTCAACCCCTACGTAACCCTTTTAGGGCTTTTCTAAAATGGTGAAATAGGTAATTCATTATATCAAACCACAAAACCTAATACTAAGTTTCATTGCGCTTCCACGATAATTGGCGGACTTCCAAAAATACTTTGAACCCTTATTTCACTATCTTAAGGGTGGATTATTAAAAAACGGCAAAATAAATATTTCATTTTATTAAACACTGTAGCGAAATACCAAGTAGGTATAATTGAGCTTACATCAAAATTCAGAGGCAGACCTTCTAAAGAATGTCAACCTCTATTAAACCCTATTAAGGGTTGATTTTTCAAAAACAGTAAAATGAATGTTTCTTTATATCGAACCACATAGCTATTGAGCTTGAGCCAAAATTGATGAACTTCCAATCAATATTTCACCACCTTAGGGGTTGATTATTCAAAAATATCGAAATAAATATATCATTTTATTCATCCTTAAATCCAAATACCAATTTTCATTGAGTTTGCATCAAAATTGACGGACATCCGTAAATACTGTCAACCCCCATTTAACCCTCTTAGGGGTTGATTTTTCAAAAACGGTAAAATAAATATTTCATTATATTAAACCACAAAGCTAGGTACTAAGTTTCATTGAGCTTGCATCAAAATTGACGGACTTTCATACAAACTTTCATCCCTTATTTAACCCTCTTAGACGTGTTATATCAGAAAATCCGTACTTAGCTAACGTTTACGTCATAAAAGGAACCTCTTGTCAAAATTTCATGTTTCCACCTTCAGTAGTTTAGGCTCTGCAATGTTTAGTCAATAGGTGTGTGAGTGAGCATCCTTTCGCTGTGTATATGTGTACATTATAAAGCAGTAGAGTTTTTTTGTTTGGTTAAACGCGCTTATCTCAGGAACTACTAGTTCGAATTGAAAAATTATTCTTGTGTTGAATAGTAAATTTATCGAGGAATATTTTAGGCTATATAATTACGCTATGACTAATAGGAGTGGAGAAGCTAGAGTAAATGTTGAACAAACGGGAAAATATTTTTATTTTTAAGAGCTTTCTTACTTACGTTGCGTAAACGGCGATAGTTACGCAAAAATCATGTATCACGAAATTGTTCCCCTTTAAAAGTTCTAAAAATAAGTCCACGACAACATATGTCAAGCTTTTAAGGTTGAATCACTATAATCTTTTTATTGTATTTAAATTAGTCGAAAATTATATATTTCATATCCAAATAAATAAGTTATTTATTACAGACACTTAATTTTGGACAAAATTGCCCAAAATTGTCAAGCATTTGATTTCAACGAATATATTAGGAGTTATCATAGTTTTAAAATATCTATGCAACAAAATAATGGTCAAATATCACGCGCGCATTTATGTTGGCGGAGCGGTGAGGCGGCGTCCCGCTGACCGACTTTTTCGAAGGTTGCTATATATAATATAAACAGTGTTACCAGATGCACTGTACTTACAGTAAATCTACTGTATTTTTAACTATTTTTACTGTATACTGTATTGGTAAAAATACAGTGTAGGAATCTACTGTATTTGACAACAATCTACTTTTGAGCAAATAAAAGTAGAATTTTATAATTTTATTTGATATATTTATAGTTTATTTGGAAATTTCATTGAGGAATGAACTTTTTTTAGTCGTCAAATTGTAGAGAAAGTTGTTAAAGTAGATGACCTTATTTTTCAAAGTAAATTTCCCTTCAATAGTCTTCAAAATGTCATTTACTGGTTGCGAGGTACCATGCCGTGCGGCTTAGACGCGTGGTCGGCTCCTTACGGAACGGTTGTGATATCTATATATTTTATAACAACTTTCCAATATTTTTAATAAGTGTTCCTTTATAAGTGTATTTTTAATGATCATAACGTAATGTTCTTAAAATAGTTTTTAATAGATTGTTTTAAAGATAATATTTATGTAGTACAAATATATTTAATTGAACAAAATAAAATATTCATTATTTACTGTAAAATACTGACAATGCAAAAACATAATGTCCACAATTAGAGGTCAATGTCAATTAACGCGTCATTTCTTTGAAATGCCACTCAGCCACTTAAACCTGATTTAAACTCGAAAATAATGCACTGACGAAAATTCAATGTAAAAACTTTGTGATAGATAAAACAATTTTTTCGGTTTATTTATGTTAAATAAATAACTATGTAACTCTGTATGTTACCTTTCAGGAAATATTTGGGATTTCAACCACTGCGTCGGGCAACTGGTTAAAGACTAATTATGAAGCGAAAACAAGCTTAGGTGTAAGATTTGCTGTAAAAATACCAGCAATGTCGCAATTCTTAGCTCGCATTCGTAGCTTCAGTAAAAAGTAAAAACACTAGCTGTGCGGTTTTCCCCACATTAAAATGTCTAAGTTACGTTACTGTAACTATTCTCATTATGGATTAATATATTTTTAATAAAAAAATATATTTTTTTAATATAACTGATAAACAGATGACATTAGTGCATCCTCGACATCAGCAAAACATATTTTCAGTTTAACAACAAGATTCCAACTCGAGAAGCATATGTATTTCATTATTTTAGTGCATGTGCTTCCCCTTACAGTACAATTATATTTAAGCAGTCGGGTTTTTATTAAGATTTATCTTATTTCTCGTTGTTATCCTTTCGTTTTATCGAATGTATTGCATATTTACTTCCGTACACAAATGCTTTGACATTGCTAACTACTTTTGAAGTCTCAGTTCTTGACCAACTACAAATGAATAAGAACCCTAACTGGAGTAAGATTTCGCTAGACAAAGAGTCGAGCTTACCTGCGACATACAGTATACCGTGGCACAGGAGCACTTATATTGTCGGTATATACTGAGCGCTTTGCGTTGACGGCCACTTATCCGGCGACTGGGATTTCTTTGACGTGAGGCAAATATCAACAATAGCATTTTTCTTTCAAGAAATAAATTCTGTGTTTTAAAATGATGTTATGTTTATTTGATGTCGGACAAAGATAGTTCTGTATGAATTCTAGTTCCATTTGAGAATCATGTACGGCTTGAGGGCGATCCTTTATTTTATCAAGGTTATGTGTTGTTGAAAAATTGTTACTACGCATATGTACAGTGAACAAAACATATTTTCTATATTTTGAATATCACAAGCAGTAAATATTTTCATTTAAGTATCTTCTTCAGAAAATTACGTTAATTCTTCTTAAAACTGCGTTAAATTAAAATATTTTTGACACAGTAAAATATATTTATGCGACTTGTCCATAATGTTATATGATGCAGAACCAGCTCAAAAGTGGATTCACAAAAGATGATGTATCGAAAAGTATGGATGCATTAAAAGCCGATCCGTTAATTATTAATCCATTAACAGGAACCACTGTGAGAACGGATTGGTTTGAATATTGTAGCGACGAAACAGAATTAGTAATGCAAACGTCACACACAAAATCGATCGACAAATCATTATTGTATCCTTGACAGCTATGAGACTATAACTGTCAACGCACATGACAAAACAAAACATTTTATAAAAGGAATCAGGAAAGGAAACTAAACTAAACAAAACCAATATATTGGTGATGAAGTTGTCACATAAAATAACATAAACACCAATAAACTCACAAATTGCTTTTAAATGTACATTTGTAATGTTATTAAGCCCGTGCACTGCTGTAAAATCTGATGCGGCCGCCGAATGAAAGGTGATTAAAATAATAATAAATTTTTCGTAAATTTACGTACGAAAAATTCAGCTGCGAGTGAAAACGGATTATCAGAAAATCAAAGTCATTTTGCACACAGATTGTGAAAAAAATCATATTCGAAGGTGAAAGGAACCAACGAATATAATTTTTCAACCAATACAATACACTTGATTTTCCACTCTTGTATCATTTTAGCGCCCATATTGAGTATAAGTATATGTATAATATACTAAATGGATTGGATTACTAGCGCAGTAATAGCATAAAAGGAATTTATTTTGGAAAAAAAAATGTTTTGTCGTGCTGATTAGTGTCTTTTGATAAGACCAGTTAAGTTGGACTGATGATACCTCTTGTTACTGCTACACGCATTTCTAATGAGAAGCAGTTATTGCGTTTTAAGCCGATAACACATTTGTGATTGACTTCAAATATATCTGTGTTCTATATAGAGTTGGTTTTGTAAGTTTATTTTACTGCAAAGAACTTCGTAATAACAATGCATCAAGTAATAAGCCCTCGAAATGCTTTTGCCATCCCTACAGAAGATTGCACTCGAAGGCCCATAATAGCTGAAGCAGTACAAATGACTTGTTGTTTCTTTTTCGCTTCGAAATCCATTTTGCAGGTAATCAGTGGGAAATCGTGCAGAAGAGAGGCGAGCTATCTCGAAAGGAATTCGGACGGATCTCGCCCCTGCATTACAATGGATCAACCCTTGTGACTTCGTAAAGGTCACTGAAAATTGGTCTTGATACAGTTTTTCTAAAATACATGTGTTAATGTTGCGTGAACACATAAAATCAACAAAACTTATATAACTTACAATATAAAATACGATACTAATATAGAACTATATAAGGAAATTTCTTTAGCATGTCTGAAAAGTATATATTATTTCGTAACATACTATTTAGATAATCATGATAATTTTGAATCTGGCATGTTTTTATACATAAACTATGTTCATGACTTATTGACCCACATAAAAAGTAACTCACTGCAATATTTCACTTACCGTTATTTTCTATCCCTGCATCCTTTACGCTATCGAATATAAAGTTGTGATAAATTTTCAAATAGTTACTGTATTTTAAATTAATAAGTAGAAATTTCAAGCTATGCAGTAACAGGTGTATCATTTGTCTAATATTGATCTTGTCTGTAGAATAAATGGTTTAGGTTTTTTTCACGGTAACAGATTAACGACAGTAAATTTATTAGTAAATTAATATTTTTTTAAAGATACATTCAAAGTAAGACAGATTTATTAGTATCTAAGATAACCATGAATTAACGCTGCTGGGTGTTAAGCGCATCCTATGTGTACGTTCATTAAACGTTAGCAACTTGTCTTGAACAAACTTTACCTTCTCATTACAGTACAGAAGTGACTAAGTACACATTCAACTGTAAGTTTGTTCGGCATTATGAACATGTGTGCGATTGTATGTGGTACGTTTCATTTTTTAAATTATACACCTTTGACGTGTTTGAATACGAACAGTGTATTTTAGAGTGAAAAAATTACGCGCTCCGATGTATGTACATAGGTATATTTAGCGTAGGATGAGGTTATTTCTAACACATAATTTATCTTTTGTATTTACTTTTTTATTTGATCAATGAAAGTTTTGTTTGAATTAATTAACATGTTTTAGAAATTGTGCCAAAGAAGTTTTACTTTTTACCTCGGATAATATAATCAAGAGTCCTCGGATGGTCGGGACCAATAAAGGTGCCGTATTCCCTGCATATCGTAATCGTAAGATACTATAAGTGGGCTTCCGAGAAAGCGGCGGCAAACTGTCCAGCCGGCGATCTCGGTAAGGGCGACTGTATACGTATATCATATATCCGCATATCGTCTTAATACCAGATGGTATGATGGACTTAAACGCTTACCCAGGCGGAGCTCGAAAAGGCAACAAGTTCAGAGGACTTCAGTTGCGTTCCTTTAGAAATCCCGAAATCATCTCCACAGCGACTATGTACCCTCTGAAGATTTGCAACGCAATAAACAAGGTTCGCTGAAACTATTTTTTTTTTTAATGAATTTATCCCAACTTATTTTTTTTACACTTTCTTTTTTGTGTACGTAAAATTATTTCCTACAACGTGTTTATGTTTCATCATAGGACTCCGATTTGTTGATCTATGTTGATATATGACTCAAATTTGCCGATTGTAATTTATGAAATTTTGCTATCGATCTTATCATTGGACATACATATAACAGTAAAAGCAAAATTTTATTTTCCCTGCTAAAACACTTATGAATAATAAAAAACAAGCTGAGCCTGTTTGGCGTACTCATGTGATATTTTTTTTGACCATCAATGAACAATTAAAAACAAGCTAGTTATATAATAGTTTGCGTTTTTAGAGTGACGAAGAAATCACCAATTATTTGTAAATTACCGCATAATGGTAAAACAAAGCACTAAAAGAGTCAAGTTTCATAACGTTGAAAGTAAAATTCAAGTAATATGAAGTGTCAGCGTTGTTGAAACACAAATTCATTTGTCATTCGATTGAATTTCAATCTTCTCAGATCGAGATTGTGATGTACCTATCGATTCCATTTCGTATTGTGTTACAGAATGGCAATACACAAGTCAGATAACGAGAAACTGTAAGATCGCATCCTAATGGTCAGGCATTAAAATAAACTACTCGTAGCTAATAACGTGGAAAACTTCCTTTGTGAGATAACTCAGTTGCTAGTTGAATATTGCCAGATACATGAGATGCAAGAGGAGTAGACGGTGTAGGACTCTGGAGGGTTAATATAAATAGTATGATTTGAAAATAGCGCTTTCAGTCAACCTTTCTTTGTTTGTTTCTTTGTCATTTGAACGCTTTTGAGATGATGAATTTTATATATTAAATGCATTGATAATACCTAAATTTATATTGATATAATTAATCTTCTCCATCTTACTAGCTCTGCAGCTAATGTCCGCGTCAATTATTCTAAAAGCGTTTTATAATTCTACTTATATACAAAATAAGTGGAGCAGTGATAGCCTAATAGTTGAAACTCGGTCTCTCAATCGAGGGTCCGGGGTTCAAACCTCAGGCACCACAAATTTTTCTAAAACGATGTTTGCCTGCATGCCCTATTTTCATTGATGACGAAAATTAAAACCGCTATTTTTATTTATTCTATAATATATAAAAGTTCAATTTTTTCTGGCACATAATTATGATTTTCAAGATAAAAAAATAAAGTTTCTTCTTATTACCTCATCGATATTGCATACAATACTTCAGTTTCACTCTTTATATTCTACTTAGACGAAAATAGCGTTCCTGCTAATGAATTGCCGATATTACCCTAATTATTCTTGGAAAAACTTTTCAAGCCGCGACCGTTTATTCTTTACGTTAAAGACTTTAATCTTATAAATAGACTCGTTACGTGGACAACAAAATTTAAATTTATAACCTGAAGTTCGAATGACTCGCTCTGACGGAAAACTTGTGTTATATATTAAACATTTTACTTGAAAACATGCTACATCAAGTCAGAAGAAGTCCAGAAGCTAACTACTTACACTAAACTTCCGATGCTCTTCATAAATAGCGAATACGTCTTGTTATAAATATATAGGTATGAGGCTTGTAGTTTGCAACGTGCACTAAGTTTAAATCCTATTCAGATGAAATAAGCCGTTTGGAACTTCATCTTTACATCTTATTCATGCTCTACGAATTGACGCCAACACATTACAGTCCTCTTAAGGTAAAAGGGGCTTAGGACATAGTTCACCGCGCTGAATAAGCGAGGATTGGTCGTGTACACACATCCTTCAGATCTTTATTTTAAAGTCGGTTTTTTCATGATTTTTTTCTCCATTGTTTGAACAAGACATAATTATTTTCTAAAATATAATAACGCTGTGCACGCCAGGGACTACTCCGACCAGTCAATTCAGAGGCCAAATCAAACTACTTGTACTTGTAACGCCTTGTGTACTTATACTTTTTACTTTTGTACTTTATCTGAAAAATAATCTTATTTATAATATTATCAATTAATATGTACAATATATTGTATATGTGAATCTTGTCTATTGAAGATGTCCATAGGTAGCAGTAGTCTAAAGGTGGTAGAGCTCTTTGTGGTTCGACTCCGACTTCGACTCCGAAAGTACCACCGCCACAACTATTTCTGCCTAATAACAGCAGTGTTCTAGTCTGAAAGGTGTGGCAAGGGAGGCATACTTTGCCGAGGCATTCCATTTTAGTCCTCAGGGGTAGCAACGCATCTGTGGCTAGCCTTAGGTGACACTTTGATCTTATGTAGGGTTGATTACAGATGTCCATGGGTGGCAGTAGCCACTTTCCATCAGGTGGACTGAGGGCTCATTTGCTACTTCCATACCATAAAAAAACAAAGGTCACCTAAAATCAAGTGGACTACATGCTTCTTTGGTCCCTTTAAATAAAAAATAATAATAATATTTGGAGTTTACGTTTACTATCAATTTCCGTATTCTGAGCTTAGTATGTGGCAAGACATGACCTAAAATGATAAAGTAAACGTACAATGTGTAATACATTGCAATGTATGAACGAAAACGTACACAACGATTGTTTTTGTGAAAACAATAACCTCGTACTCAAGGCACTGACCCTAAAAAGACATTTAAATCTTATATTTCATCTTTAAATTAACGTTATAGATTCATCTGCACCTGCATCGTACTTCACAACGTTGTTTCGCCAGAATAATATAAAATAAAAATTTCTAAATAAAATCTGAAAATGGTAGTACTTTTATTTATATGAACATTATTTTAGTACAGAAGTTAAGTTAATTAATATTGCAATAAAATCCATATCGTAAAACGTAGAGATACTCACTTAAAATTTTCAGTACAGTAAATCCAGGATTGGATACGATTTTCGAAGAATCTCGTTACAGTAATTGATACCTCAAAATGCTGGTTTAAATGCTATAAAATAAAATTTTATATCGTAACTCAACATGGATTAATATAAACAAATTTAACATACACTAACGTAATACAAATATATTTTATATTTTAATATCATAGTAAAACCTAATGCGATTAAAGCAAATCCCTCACTCATTTAATATTACTCATACCTCATTTATAATGGATATCATTTATGGGTATAAATCGGAGGAATTATAAAGTTCATATATTTATTACCGTGGTATTTATTGTAGTCACTAAGTCCCTTAGTATGTACTATTTTCGTTATTTCTACCAGTTTATCCGTTGTTCTTTTTTAGCTAAGGGTGCGTACAAATCGGGCGAATATAGTTACTGCGGCTGTTTGGTGCGCCTACTTAGCTACAACTCACATGGGGATCGCATAATGCCCGTGATTTGCGCGTACAAAGATGGCAAGCACGCAGTTTGCAGCCTTCTGCAAAGAAGCGCATTCGCGGCGGATTCGCTACGTTTGTACGCACCCTAACTAATCACTTAATTCTTCGATAAAACTGTAACTTTTCGTTTATATATAACATTCGAAATATGCGGTAGAATTTTATATTGTTATTTTTTCTATTTTCATTGAGCTTCGCGACCGCTCGCGAGCCCCTTATAGATGCTATGCGATATGAGGGCCGCGACTCACATTTTGAAAAACACGGATATAGACAGTTATTAAAAATATGATGATAGTCCTACAAACATTACAAATAGGTTTTACACCATTCTATTTAGCTAGATCACGCAAACGTAATTGCTGGCAGAAGCTGGAAAATACTCTAATGGAAGGCAATCCAGGAACAAGACATCTCATAAAAGAATGTCTTGAATCCGTTTAATTTTAAATACCTTTTTAGCTTACCTTATATTACCTGTGCAGGGCTCAGCTTTATATTTCTTTTCTTAGAATATAATTAAATGGAAAAGGAAATAGATTTTGAAAAATCAGAATGGCTAAGTTTACGTTATTCCTTTAGTTATAGAATAAAGTTGTCTACCTTTAATTAGACAATAGAACTTGTTTACGATCAGTGTTAAGGTACTAACAATGAAGAGTGAACAAATCTGCCATAGTATCTGAATGCCAATTTTGTATAAACGGTCAATAGTAACGGTTAATAGATATTATATATTTATAAGGCTTGCAGTTGGAATGCTTATTTGATATATTCGTGTTATATATATTAAAGGACTCGCATGTGTACTTGTCATTTCTATATTACATTTACTCTGTGGTCTTTAACTTTTTTAAGTGTGCTCGTGGAAGAGAAAAATCATTTTCCTAGACGTCTGTGCAACTTGACCTTTATTATACGATAGTTCTGCTTTTCAGCTGATTGCAAAAAATCTTCAGTTTTAAAATATTATATGTAACAAAGTTGATTGTAGTTACGTGAAATAAGTGGACTTATGTATTTTAGGCACGTATACCTAGTTTCATTTACATATTCATATGTTTGCGTAATGTATAGTAATAGTAAATAATACTTTTTCAACGGCAGGTTACAAATATCTGTAGATAGTTTCAGTTTTTGTAACAATGCTAAACTTACATAGATTCAAGATAAACGATAAACGATGGTACATATGACATGAAACGTAAACATAAACGCTTTCTACACTCATAGCCCCACAGTAGGATTTTCTCCTGTGTCGTGGGTGCCATGGACACACAAAG